>VZTJ01003574.1:3887055-3918011 GCA_013397795.1 Orthonyx spaldingii
TTTTTTTTTTCCCCCAATACAGCAGATTTTAGTACTTGGCTAGCCTTGCCACTTACAGAACTTGATGAAAGAGGTTGCTTACTAATTATCTTCGGAAAAGGAAATAAGCCACTGAATGAAATGAAATAATGCTTTTTTTGAGTTGATTTCAAGTATATTCTGACATACTTATTTGAAATTTGTCCATTTTTCCTTCCATTTACAAAGTACAAAAACCATGGGCAAGTAAAATTTGCATCCTTGAGATCACTAAGTCTGGATGTGAATTACTGTAGAAATTATTCTGTGATATGTACCTTCAGTTCAAGAACAGAATATTGCTGCATATTCTAGTACAGAATACTTTATCCTCAAATGTAATCATCTTTTACCTAAAATGTAATATTCGAATACAACTTTTTTTGACCATATCAGATTAATTTCTGTTAAATTGACTTTCAAATACTGACCTGCCTCAGCCTTGGTTATATATGATTCAGGCTATGTGGAACACTGAGTTTGAATATTTTGGTTATACAAAAAGTACCTCAAAACCTGCCATACAATGAGTTCCTTTTTATTCTACCTTCATTTAAAATCCAAACTATGTGTTGGTCATTTTGAAAAACTAAAAGTGCAGGATAAGGAAAGCTGCTTTCCCAGTAAGCTTCCATTGAAGGTACTGTTTGAATAATTAATCTTTTTGGTGGAAATGTACAGGTTGTAAGATTTTAACTGGTTCTTGTTTAGTAGAATAAGTTGCATATCACACTAAGAGTTTGTGAGAAGCCTTGTAAGTTTCTGTACTTGCTGGTCTTCTTTAGTTTTGTAAATAGTATAATATATTTATTCTTGCACAAGTTGTATAAATCTATATCATCTGTGAAAGCACAGATTTATGTTTAAATATTATATGCATTTACTCTCAAATGGATAGGCAGGGCAGGGACTCATATTTAAATAATATGATTCTTCAAAGACACAACTTCGGCCTCTTCCAATTAGGAAACACATCACAAACTGTTGCCGAGGGTTAAGGGTATTCAAGAGGTTAAAAAGTAGCCTGTAATGTTTGTTGCTTTCAAAGCTTAATAAAATTTCTGGTTAAACTAGGTCATAAAAATATCAATAATTTTATCTAAATTGCTTTTGCTTATCTGGTTAGAGTTCTGGACAAAATAGGCCAAACAGTCTTCAGGAATCTTTAACAGGCAGGCAATAATTTCTAGTTTAAAATAAGACACAGCTAAGTTTGTATGTCCATATTAAAGTATGCATGGTTTACAAGACCAGCTATGATGTGCATTTCTAAAATTCTGTATAAAGCAAATAATTTTAGGAAATGTCAGTCAGTACACATTGAGTACACATGTACAGCTGTAGTTAATACTCCTGTGAAGTAAAAACACTTTTAGTTTGTCAGGGACTAAGTTCAGCACTGATAGCAGTTCTTGATCTGGTGGAAATAAGCTAAACAGAGAGACCATAATTAAGTAATCATCCAGAAAAATATTTAAATCTAGAAAGCTTTGTTTCAAAAATAGTGCATATATTGTTTATGATTAGACTTTTTCTTGGACTACCCTTAATATTTTCAGGGCAGCCAGAGAGCTGAAGCAATATGGGGTTTTCTTGAGATACATTGATAAATCTCTTTTCATAAATGTACCTGTACAAGGATTATAGAGGGAATCTGAGAGCAGAAAAATCTTTTGTTTTACTCCTCTGCCTGGAGATGTTAATCAGTGAATTGATAGATGTGTTAAATCATTCACACCTCATTTTTATACTGCATGTGCATGCTGAATAGAGAATGTGGGTTTCTGTTGCAGTACGAATACTTCAATGCTGTGCTCATAAATGAACGAGATGAAGAAGGAAACTACCTGGAGCTGGGGAAGGAGTTCATCCTGGTGCCAAATGACCACTTCAATAACCTGCCTGTGAACATCAGTCTGAGTGACGTCCAAGTACCCACCAACATGTACAATAAGGGTAAGAAAAGATGCTTTATTCCATCATTCCACTGGCCAAACAAAAGCACACTCTTGCTTCAAAGTGAAGCTGTTGATTAACTGTGTATTATCTGTGTTTTCCAGTTGGCAGTAATACTGAAATTTCTGTGGAAGGATGTTTTAAGTATGACAGTTCCATAATACCTTTTGTTCTGTGGTAATTTAGCAGTTTAATGAGGTTAATGATTTGCATATGAGGATTGCCTGAGTTCTGCCATAGAGTATGGCAGAATGTGTTTATTCTAATGAATTACTTTCCAGAATTTTCAAATCATTTGAACAGAGCTTACATGGTCACTTACCAGTAATATTCTATCTTTGCTGAGATCTAGAATTGCCTTTGGAAGATACAGGATAGGTGGAGGGGAATACTGTATTAGATTTATGCTTTCAAACTTCTGGGAATATTTCTAGCAGTATATGTTCTATTCTAGCTCTATTCACACAAACTCTGCTGTGAGTTTTCAGATCATATTTAGAAGGAAAAATTTCTACTCCCCTGTTTGTCATAGGTGCTGGATAGAACATAACACTAGCAAACAGCAACATTGGTGTTAGAAGTGATGGAATTCAGTCGAAAAATTGGGAATGTAAACTAAACTCAGATATACATTTACACATTTTCCTTTTGCCACTTTCCTTTAATCAGACAGCAGAAATTTGTATTTTTGCAGTGCTTATAGAGCACCTATCTATTTTTCTCAAGCCAGTCATGAAAGAAAAATCACGAAGGAAAGCATCAAGGTTTCCTAACAATGCCTACAGTATATTTGTCATTGGTCTGTAGAAAGCTGCTTAATCTCGTTATCTGGTTCCTCTTCTGTGTTTTAACTACACTTAAAAGACATCTGAAAGGACATTAAATGCTTTCCTCTTAATACATTCCAGGCTAACGATTGTGGTAATTCACACAAGGATATCGTGTAATCACAAATGGAAGATGAATTCAGATAAGTTTGTCTGGTAAGAGAAGCTGTGGATGTGACATCTTCTTTTCTACGTTAGGATTCTGACCCGAGAATCCTGAGAACCCAAAACTCCTACAATAAAGTCTTAAACTAGGGATGAAAAAATAAAGCTTCCTAGAGAGAATTTAAAAGGTTGTGAAATGATTAATGCAGGATATTTTGAAAAGACTTGGAAAATGCTTAAAACTTCTAAAGATACCAAACCACTTTTTTTGTGCAAGTGCTAATATTTATTTAATCAAGCCTGTCTTCAAATTAATTCATTCCAGAATTGCTGAGGAGGAAAATGAAAAGGTTTATGAAGGAATATAGAGGTCAGGCAACTGTGTTTTCCTGGAGAAGGGAACTCTCCTGAGTAGTTAGTGAGAGCAGTAGAACTAAAGAACCTCCAGGTACGTGCTACCTGCTGCTGCTGTGTATAGAATCCATTTTATATGCTGGTTATGTATAGTTCAAGGCCAAAGTCAAAGGTTTGGTTTGGCCTCTCATACAGGAGTTTTCCATAGAGTTGGGAAGACAGAGCTCTGTGATGGTTCCTGTTTCTACTTTGTCTAATTCAGACCATCCAAAATTGTCACTTTATGCAGCTGCAGGAAAAAAAAAAAAAAAATTTATAATCGTTTAAATGCATTCCAACTGCAGAAATCTGGTTTGTTGCTGGTATTTTCCTTGCACATGGACATAATAATCTTTGTTTGGAGCCTGTCAATGTCTGGAAATGTTGCTCTTGCCAAGAAGAGAACTATATACTTAATTTTTTTGTTGCCCAGTTCTGTAATGCAGAGGGGTGATAACAAGTTAATTAAATCCTAACCTCAGGGTACAGGCAGTAGATATTGATAGGTTTACAACCAAGTGTCTGCACAATACCATTTCTCTATAAAGGGCCTGGTGTTCATTTCCAGGTTGTGTTTTATTTTATTGAATTACTAGGGAGAACCACAGCCCTAACTCACAGTGAAAACAGACAAGTGTGATCAGTGAATGGTTAAACACAGAACTCTTGAGTCAATGTTGAAAAAAATGAACCCTGTTTGTAAGCTAATTCTAAACCTTCTCCTTAATTTTATTTTTTTTCAGTTGTACAGATATTGATAATTTGCATTGGGTTCAGAGAAGAGTCACAGGACTCATCAAAGAATCGACAAATGTGCCACGGACAGAGACCACAGGAGCTCAGTTCATTTAGCTTATTCAAGAGATGATTAAAGGCTTAATTAGTTGTTCTGGAGTTAATTACTAATGCCAGGCTCTATAATCTGGTTGCCAAAGATTGTAAAAATCCAGTGGCTGAAATCAGGTTCCATTATTTTGCAAATTGCACAGCTGTGGGAAGAGCTCTGGCCTGGTCGATTCCATGCTCACAGTGATCCTGCCCAGCTGTGGAATCATTGAAGTTCACCGTCCCTACCTGGGCACTAAATGAGATTGGCTTAAAAACCTTGGCACAGAAACACGTTGCTGTTCTTTATATATCTTCTGTGTCTTTCAGCCTCTTCATAGAAAATCTTAAAAACAATTGATGGCAACGACAGGATTAAATAATTCCTATTCTAAAGAAACCTTCAAGTTTGGAATCGAAAAATAAAGAGCAAAACCAAATTTCATTACATTTATGATGAAATCTATCAAATCTATGATATTAAAGTTTGGCATGGAACGTTTTGAAAAGGAAAATGAGAGCCAATAAAAAAGTCTGCCAACCTAATTTGTAAGCATACACTAGTGCCATCATGGAGTACAGAGTGCATGCAGCTACTATAATATAGAAGGAAAGGTAAATGAATGAATTTAACAAAGAATCACAGCTTTGCTTTTACAATATTCTTGATCATCCTTGGAAAATATAAGAAGCTGATCTGGTTATTGATGTGCTTTCATACTTTTCATTTCCCACTTCTGCACACTCTCGTTCCCTGCTTTCTTCATATCATTCAGTGGACAGCCATTAATGTTAAAAATATAAATATTACTGACCTTTGGAATATAAAGCCTGTGCAGTTCAGACAAAAATATGTTTTTATACTCCTATAATGTTCATGAAGGAATTCAAAACAGAAAAAGTGGGATGGTTGTGCTTTACAGTTAAATGCGCTTAAGCGGTGTGTCCATAGAGACCCCTGAGCTTTAGGACACTTTGCAGAAAAGCTGGCGGTCCATTTAAACTGCAGAACATTCTCCTGAAATTGGCCTCCTTCATTCTTCCTGAAAATGACTGCTCATTATAATGTTTTGCTTTGGAAATATACATTGGGAATGTAAATCTGTATTCTCTTTCTTGTCTTTGAACACAAAGTGTGCTCATTACCTGTAGCCTCATTGCCTACAACCGCAGGATTTGCAAGGCAGTATCTTTTAAAATAATGAATAATTAATTAATTAAGGTGTTTTGTGATAACTGTCTTAGCAAGCAGTAGCTCTTCCATCCACAAATTTGGCAATATTCAACTGTGTATAGATTTCTGACAGAAAGCAGGATAAAGGTTCTTAATGAATTAGTCATATACAAAGATTCATAGATGAAAAAAGAAGAGAAGAATTAAGGTAGGTTTTTTGTGTTAGAAGGAAAGTTTAATTTTTGAATGCACAGAATCAATCCAGTTTGGTCAATGCAAAGACAGAAGTCCAGGTGTATATAAGGCACTGTGTCACTCAGCTGCTGGGCTCTTTTATTAAGAAAATAGGTTATATAGAGGCACAAAGTGAGTTCTCAGAGGTTTATGTTTTATGTCTTCCTGTTAATTTAGAATGTAAATTGTTTGGGACATGCTGTTGTCTTGGACATATCTTGAGTAAATACTTGCAAGATATACCTAGGATACTCAGATATAACTTTGTACACATCAATTAGTATATTTTAAACAGCTATGGCGGAATAGATTAGGAATAATGAAAAAAATATTAATAATTTAAAGTTTGTATGGTTTCAACATTTGATGTATTACTTTCTGAGATGCCAGTAGTATATTTAGAAGAATCTAGGAACGTGACACATAATTAAAACGTAGCACTTTGGAATGTGGGCTGGGCTTTCTGGCAACCATCCATGGGGAGCCTGGCAGTAAGATTGCCACTGGGGAGAGCAGGATTCTATAATGGATTTATGTACCAAGGAGATGATAAAAGTAGACTCAAAGCTGATCTTGCAGATGCTGACAGCATATAAAAGTAAAAGAAAAATAGAGTAGCATTTTACCTTTTGTTACTATGAGAATATAGGTAGCCAAGATCGCACATTGTTTGTCCAAAGTATGTGCTCTATCTGGGATGAAGAACCTGCTCCATTTTTTTTTCCCCCTAAATCTGTCACCTCATATTTACCCCTCCTTCTGGACAGCAATGACATATTTTCTGCTATTGAGTTTTCACTCAGCAGTTTTTCCATGGAAGAGACTTATGAATACTTGGATAAATGTGGTTTTCAGAGGAATGTAGATGAAAACTAAAGCCCAGGTGAGGGTCAGTGTGTCTTGGTGACACATGCTCAGACAGTTCTGAGTTATGGCACCTGTTGGAAAGCAAAGCCTGGCATAGGACAGTACCAGAGGTGACACATAGAAGGGGCTCATCTGCTTGTGGTAGTTTTGCATAAAATCTAGGAAACACACAAGGAAATATATTATCTCAATATTAACTGACAGCAGCTCCTGGTTTTGAGCTTTTGCAGTTGGTCTCTGTTTATATGGCAAGGTAAGCTTTACATTTGTAGAAAGGGAAACAGCCCAGGTTCTCTTCTTTTCAAAGATTCAAAAATGTCAGGATGCAAGCACTTCTCCTTGCCTTTTAAACTGTCTTTCTCAGTGTAGTAGTTTCTTCACAGTAAGAAATTTAGAACTAAAGAGAGACTTGTGTGCCTGAGACCTTTTTCATGTATGAAATTATTATTTATTTCTAAACCCCTTATATTTCATAAAATCTTACGATAGCTCGGCCTCCATCTTTGGTCTAAGATTGAGATTTTGGACTAAAATATTACACATCCCAAGACAATCTTTCTAAATGTTCTTAAAAATAAAAACAGCTTTTAGAATGAGCCATGTTTGACTTTCCTCATTGGGTATTTTGACAGAGGTAGGGTAAGGGTGACCATATGTGAATCTATCTGGCAGCCCTGGACAGTATCTCTGAGATGTGGTGGAGGAGGCAGACATGTGCCAATGGAGGTGGATTGGAGAAAGGATCATTTCTTTGTTTGGATCAAATCAGATGCAGCTTGAGAAGTGTGTTTGATTTTTTCCTTAAAAAAAAAAGAGAGAGAATAAAGTAAAACAATTTATCTTGGCAATAGAAGGGAAGTAGGCTTATATAAGTTGATTTAAAGTAATGGGAGGTTTTTTCCTTTGTTGTCATTTCTAGTTTACTGAATATATAATCTTGTTTTACTTGCTCAGTTTTATAATGGAGAAATATTTCCTAGAGGATAAACCTTCATCCCATTAACACAGCTGACAGTGCAATTAAGTGCATTCTACAGCTTTGCAAGACTTAGTTATCCATTGAATTTTTTGTACTTATTAAAAGTCATTGAGCAAAGAGTCCAAGCTTATCTGCTAGATAAAACCCCCAGATTTTCCAATTTTAAATACTCTTAATTTTCTTAAGTGTATTTTTGTTTTCATCACTAGTGAATGTCTGAGGAAAAGACATACATAAATAAACATATATGAAAGTATATATATTTATATCTATATCTGTATGTGTATATAAATATCTCCTGCGTGGTGGAGAGTGGTGCAGTCTGTTCTCACACCAAAGGATGTTGACATATATGTGTGATTCACTGAAGTATTGCAGGAAATATTATGGACACAAGATAGTTTTGTGACCACGGTTCTGCAACGAAGTTGTCAAGTCCTCCATCAGAAGAATTTTAATTTAAACTTCAGCACAAGGTTAATGTCTCTATTTTCCTCCCCTTGCAGAGACAGTCAGATCACAGCTCTGTGCTGCCTTCCGTTTGTACAGCACACAGCAGATCACTTCTGAGAGCCAGGATAATACTGTAACCAGTATTTCAGTGCTTGCCTGTTTTCCCAGTTTGTTTCCAGCGAGATTCCATTGTATAGCCCGAGGCACAGCCTCTGACTTTAAGCTCTGTGACTATTGAAGCGTTTCAGAGCGGGCTCAGCACTCTGGTCTCTTCAGCACAGCCCCGTCACACACACAGTTACGTTTTCCTGGTCCTGAAATTCAACTTGTGCTCAGCTACTGTGCTCTGTGTGGGGAGATTGAAGCCTGAGCTTCAGAGTTCTGTGGAACTGACATCTGTATCTCTTAGCTTGGGCTTTTTGCCCTTTACTGCTTGTAAAGCCCTGGGGTGAATACCACATAAACTCTTAAATGCCAGTCAGAGGTGCACACACAGCAGCACCATGCTGGTACAGATGAATAGACTTCTTCTGAACAGACTCAGTTTTGGAAGTTTTTCTGCCCAGGTTGATTTACAATGATGTCTGTTCAAATTAGCTTGAACATGGAAATGTCCACTCTTGCCATGGAACTTTGTGAAAAGAATTGGTTACTGTCTTTGAAGTGCCCAAGGTGCAATGTTGATTGGTGTGTGGAAAAGGGGGATGTAGTGGGCAATGCCCAAAAGGACCATATTAACTTGTCCATGTGCAGTGAGGTCTACAATAGTAACTATCTTTCATACATGCCTTTCTCAGTACCTTCCTGCTTGCCCTTGTTGCTCAAGCTGAATTGAAATACCCGTGTCTGGGCATGTGCAGAGGGTTATTCATGTGCATTTTCTCTTATTAGAAACCTGAATTTGATAACTGCCTCACCTAAAAGGCATTAGACGCTGCTTCAGAGAGGATGTGTGCTCTCTGCAGGGAGAAGAAAATATGTTTGAATCAATTAGTGACTCTAATAATGATTTGTCAAAATAAAGCATAAAATTTCCCCAGAAGTGTTCAGTCTGAAAAGTTACTCTCCAGCTTTCATTATAACAGAGAATGGGGCTTATAATAATGAACAGTGTTTCAATTTTTTCCTTACATGAGTACATTTTAAACTCAGGAAGTTACGTGAACTTTTAACACAGTGCTTATACTGATTTCTTTTTAATGTTGACATAATTTATACTGAATACATTTCTCAGCATTTACCTATAACTTTTTCTGACATTTCATCATGTCTACCACTATAAAAGAGTGAATTTTCACATCCTTTCTTACATCTAGCAAGTTATATTTCGTAGTACTGCCATGTGATTTGGAATTATATTTTGAGTTCACAGTCATGTTTTTGTGAATTTTGTAATTAAGTCTTCATTGCCTACTATAATGTATTTGAGAGGGGAGGAATTGAGCAATATGGCTTAAATATAAACATAATTGACTTCTAAAACCCCTCTCCTTAATAACAGTTCCCTCTTTCCTACCCCTGACATTCTAGTGGCTGTGATCCGTGCTTTCTGCCTGTTGCTGTTTTGGCACTGGGGAGGATCTTTCTTATCAGATTGGCTGACTTTGGTGAATACCTATCAGCAGCCCAGAGATTGGTTAGAGTATAAAATCTCTGCTATCATAAACTGCCAGGTGCCTCACTAAATTGCTTTTACAGTTTTACATCGTCAGGCCTGGTTCTCTGTTAAGGTAGGAAATACACGTATGTTACAGGAAAGATCTTTTTTTTGAGGCAGCTGGAGAACAGTTTGTGCATAGTCAGGTGAAAAATTATTTTCTCCAAATGTTTACTTTTATTGAGATTAAAAATGAAAAAAAAAAAAAAAAGACCAAAAAGGAAAATAGTCCACTGAATTACAGATTGTCAGGTATACTCTATCCAGGTATATTCAAATAATGAAGTAGTGGCCTTAATGCAAGGTGTTACTTTGTCTTTACTGACAGAGCAGACAGAATCAAGATAAAAATTAAAATTTGATGACCAATTATACAGTCTGAAGTTAATCTGCTGCTTTGAAAACTAAAAGCAATAATGTACATTGTAACTTCGAGAAGTCTGTCTTAACTGTCTTCCGTCCGTTCCTCTCATCCTGATACTGTGATAGAGCTGCTGTTCTGGAGTTTTTGAAGTGCAGGAAGCAATTTTATCAGTGCTTTCCACAACTGCAGAGTTTTTCAGTGCGGGATGCTGAAGTCCATGAATATTTTCAGGCATTTCTGTCAACAGGAGATATGGTTTATGTCAACTCAACTAACAAACATAAGGCACACAATATGTTGCTGAGAGTCTCAAACTGTGTAAATCAAGCTGTAAAAATCTGTGTTTTTAAAAACTGGTTCATGACTGTAAAATACACTTTAAAGTTCAATAATAAGTAAAAAGATAAAGAAGTCTTCATTAATAATCATCTAAATTCATTTTTCCTTTAATTAATACCACACAAATACTAATTCCATGTCAATGGATCTGAAATGCATTAAAATATTAACAACCATTTTGACTCTGTAATGGTGATCACTCTGAGTAAATATGGATTTATAAAAAGTGATTAAAAAGTATCTTACAACTCTTAAGATACATTTGGACTTCACTTATTTCAAAGACAACTATAAACATTTTTCTATGGATTTAAATTCAGTTCTTATCATTGCTCTCATTTTCACAATTCAGTTCCTGGCCATGGGTTTTTTTAACAAAGTTGCAATACTGTTTTGCAGAAGGAGGCTTTATCTCTTTGTCTTGCAGCTTTGCTCATGACACGATGCTTTGCAGCACATGTGCACTGTCTTTTTTGTCTTTGTCATCTATCATTTCACTGGCTGTTGAAAGTATAGATTTTATCATGTGACTTAAACCTTTGTTCGAAAGCTTTCTGTTATGATATTGTTTTTACTGCTGTGGAAAGTTGACAATCAATTATTTTTGTGCTCTTTTATTGTTTTGTGGATTGTGGAGTAGTTTGGGTTGGAAAGGACCTTTAAAGGTCATCTACTCTAATTCCCAGTGAGCAGGGACATCTTCACCTTGATCATGGTGCTCAGAGCCTGACCTGGAATGTTTCCAGGGAAGGAACATCAACCAGCTCTGAGTAACCTCTTCCAGTGCCTCACCAACTTCATCGTAAACGATGTCATCCTTACATCTCATCTGACCACACCATCTTTTAATTTGAAACCTTTATCTCTTATTGCTTCCATCCTTCCTCTCTTTCTACCTTTCTAATCACCAATACATGTAGAAATTATTTACAAACAATATGAATGGAATACAACGTTGAAGAATGCTGAGCCTAATGTCTTTAGTACAAAAAACATCAGATGTGGCCTGTGCTTTTCTCCTTACCATATTTACTTCTTGAATGCTGAAAATATTGCAAAAGATCTTGGGCACAGACTTCACAAATATCCTTTAAGTTTTGCTTGAACAGTTTAGAGAGTGGTAAAGGATATTACCTGTGTCCAATGGCATTTCCATTGCATGATGCTCACTGCATGTTAAAAGATGAGTTTATGCACTACAAGTCAACAAATGCAGACTCTAATCAAAAGTTTTGCTTGCATAGGAAAAAAAACCTGCTGCATGTAATAAAGCCTTCTCTAAAAGATATTGAAATGTGATGAACCACAACCATTTTTTGATTAAGTGAGGTTTTTTCAATTTGATACTTAAAAAGAGCTATGAATATCATTCAGTCATACTTTCCTATCAATGCCTTCCAACTGGCTGCCAAAATCAAGATTACCTATTTTATAGAATATTAGAACCAAAAAAAAAAAAAATAAATCATTTCTCGAGTGATGCAGAAAGATTATAATCTGCAGCTAGCACATATGCAAACCCATTTTCCTGTAAGGTGTGAAATTAAGAAATAAAATCTTGTCTGTCACTGTCGTATATGATTTTATGGACTTTGCTTCTGAAAATTCCACATCCTGGAGTTGTTATTTGAATACTCATGGTCACATACTGTCCTGGACCACCATATTTATATTTTTTAATCCTTCCTCTGGATTGTTTGTCTTCACATTTTAAGATCTCTGGAATAGTATTTTCACTGTCTTCCCAACACCGGACATTGCTTAATTTAAAAGGAGCTTTCTTAGTCCAACTGATTTAATCAAGGTTGCAGAGAATGTTCCATCTTCCCATATTTCTTTGTTTTAACTCTTGTTGCCTGTTGAACAAAGATGCACAGACTTCTCTGCTTCTTCCATCTGGTTTTGCTTAAATTCCACCTCAAATCTGATTCCCAGCGTTTACTCAGGCTGCTGCTTTGTTCTTGTAAAAGGCTTTAGCTTCACAGATTTAACTTTTTTTTCTCTCTCAAGCCTCTGTCTTTAACAGCAAGCCTTTTGGAAATGTTGGCATCGCCACGCAAGATGTGTGCTGTGCTTTATCTTTGCTGTGTTCCAGCCTGTCTCTGGCTGTGGACCCAACCTGTGTGTTTCTAATGCATCCTCATCACCACGGCAACGAGATGTCAGATCCAGGCTACACGGAAACCTGAAGTGTTTCCTCTAGAAAGCCCTGCTCTCTCCCACTCCAGATTCAGCAGCTGTCGCTTGGTTACTCAGAGCTGGGCTTTGCCTTTTGACAAATGTGAGCCAGTGAATGTTTGTTACTGAACCCTGTCTCAGGTACAATATTAAGAGGTTTTTCACCTGACTCACCTCTGTCAATCATGATGTCACCCTTACTTCCTTGTTGCTTTTAAGGACAAGTAAGTGGCAATAATTCTGGGTTTCTGAATATGGAGGGAATATGCATTAATTAAATGGTTGTCTGGCAAAGTAAAAACTGTAACTTTTCTATGTAGTGGAGAAGACTGACATTTGACCAAGAATAATAGTAGTTTCTCTAAAGGTATCATTCATTCTGTCTACTGTTTTAGAGTGCTGTGATAATTTGTTTCTCCATGCTGGTACATAACACAGACCCTTTGATTTTTCTTAGGTATGTGTTGTGTGAAGAGGAGAAAAGGCAGCTTGCTATTCTGGTTAAGCATCAGTATGCTTGGCTAGAATATAAACTGTTTCAAAATATTGTTTGGCTGAAAACTTACAAAGACATTTTTACACTATACTTTGTTTATTTAGGTGTCTTGCAGCTTTTATTTGGCACATTCCTGAAGGAGTAAATAGTGTTTAAGAATACATAACGGATTTTGTAATGTACTCATCCCAAGATACATTTGTACATCTGCTCAGTGTTTTTAATGCTATCTTCAGAGGCTTTCGAACCAGCTGAACATTTTCATATCTTGTATGAGTAAAGCTTCCATTTTACTCAACTTGTGAAAATGGTCTTTTGTGCAAGGAAGTGCTACACAAGGATTATAAAGCACTAGAGAAGTAAGGGCCTGTTGATCTGAGACAGTAAGAGATGGTGGCGTGCCATGGCAGTAGATAAGTGTGCTGTTATATCCAATATTTGCACATTCCTACTGTGTTGATGCTCCCAGAAATGGACCAGTAGAGGTTTAATTCATTATAAACCAGTAAAATATGATGCAATTTACCTGCTAAAACATTTCTCTCTGAATATTCTCGTGCCTCCCTTTGCTGTATGCAACAGGCAGGATGACTTTAGAATCCCCTTCAAGGCAATGTTTGTTGGTCCCAAGTGCACTGTGCTGTGCAGTGAAGTCAGCCTGCTTCTGTACCTCCGTGTCCCTGAATATCTGTGCAAAAGGAATGAGACATTTATTGTGAAATGCCATTTAACAGCTTTGCATGGTCTTGTGTTTCAAATGGCTTTTGTAAAGAGTGGTGGACACATCTGTCCCTGAGAAATTTCTGTAGAGATGACTTTTATTTCCAAGGCTGTGCCTTGCCTTTATCATACATCACTTTGACAATAGCTCTGATACTATTGTCCCTTTTGATATGTTGTGTGTTAAATATTCTACAGCACATTTGGCTGGATTTAGCAGCAGTCACATTTGCTTTCTTTTCCCCTAATTTGCAGGGTGTTCCATTGGCTGCCTCTATTGCTTGTTGTGACACTTCTGCTCTGCCACTTGCCAGAGGTTTGAATTTCCTGGCTGCTAATAGTTACTCTTCCATCAGACTGTGCAGAAATTTCTTCTTGCCATGTGGCTCCTTTTTTTTTTTTGCAGTATTCATGACTAATTTTGCTTCTGCGATGAAAATGCAGTTTCAATTTGCTTAATTCCTGTGTTCTCAGAATTTGTTTTCTCTTTTCCACTTGGAAACCCATTTCTATCAGTGGTTTTTCATGTTTTTCACCCTTTCTCTCAGTCACTCCTTGGCATCTCAGAGTTCTGTGGTGTGGTATTTTCTTACTATCCTTTCATGTTTCACAGTCCTCAATTAGTATCATGTAAAAATGTAGAAATGAGTATGTTTCTCTGAAAATACAGAAATATCCTGCTATCTGCAGTAACTAATTTATCCACCAGGTATATTGGGTTTTGACTTTAGATTTCCTCAGCTCAAAGCAATTGCTGGGTGGGCAAAAAAGAAATCATTACCTTTTGTTTAGAGCATCTTAGAGACAGGTCTAACTGCTCCACATACCTGGCTCCTGGGACAACAGCTTTATTAAAGCAGAATCTTTCTAGTTCTTCCTGGGATGCCCTTGACTTCTGCTCTGAGGTTCTCCTTTAATTTAAAACAGAAGGTAATACTCCCTTTTCATAGATGGTGCCTATATGCTGTTTCCAGAGCTTTGCTCTAACCTGCCCACTGCTCAGCCCACACACTGGTTGCTTTTAGCTGTTACATCTAAGAAGTTAAGCAAAGTCCAGCCAGGCCAGTACCAAATGGGTGAAGTGGGCTCAAATCTTCTCTGATTTGCTGCGGGACCATTTCTATAACTCATGAGATGGCAAACCCTTGGGAGACAGAAATGAATCTCTATCCCAGAATGCTGTTAGTGAGGAGTTTGCAGCTGTACTTCTGGCTTTCAAAGGATTAAAGTTGAATCTCAGTCCATCTTGTTCATAAAGAAAAAAAAAAAAAAAAAAAATTATAACCCTCCCCAAACCAAAAAAGAACCTTATCCCCCCCACAACGTAAAACAATACAAAGCATCACCCAAATGCACTCATGAAACTCAGCATAAAAATAAACACATCTGGCCATACTCCGGTTCTTCTGCTGCCACTTCAAAGGAGAAGGGTAAAGTTATTAGGGAAATGTTGGAAGATGAAGGCACTAAGTGCCCACTGCCATGCCTTTATACAGTCACGTACTTGCAGTCTTTACCATCCCATATTCTTGCAAGGAGGGAATGTGATTTCTGACATTGGTGAACAGTTCCCAGCACATGAAGCAAAATGGACAAACACCTTCTTTTATGTCTACAGATGGCCAGATGCTTTGATCTGTGAGCTGATGCATCCACATTACCCTGGAGTCAGAGAGAGGGGAAGAGAGAGAAAAAAGTGAAGGCATTTGTCAAAACTGGCATCCAGCCCCAGCTCTTGAATATGCTGGACCACCCTGAAAAGCATTCATATTAGTGTTGAGTAGTGCAATTATTAGATTGTTGGTATATGTCCCAGCAAAGTATGTGATTTTGTTATTCTTTAAAATATGACCAGACTAAATATGTTGTCAGTGTCATAAAAACTAAGCTAATATTGTTGTTATCTCTGAGCCAGAAGAGTGCTGGATTTTGCATTCTTTTTCCAGTGCTTGGGCCTGTAGACTGTGCTTGTATTGCTTCGTGGTATGACAGAACTGCTCTGCAATTTAGGGCTGCCCTCGAGGTTGTCAGGTATTACAGGAGGGAAGATCATTTTCAATGCCAGCATCTTTGACAGCTTTCCAGGAGAAAGTAATGATTCGATCACAAAAGTCATAGAATGGGGGAAAAGACTAAGGATCGTTAGTGACTTTTCTTTTCCTGATAATGAAGCAGAGTATGGCAAGAAAGAGAAGTACTCTGCACTTTATTCACAGTTACTGAGTTCTCCAGTAGTTTCCCTCACTTCCTGTAAAACTGGCTGCAATAATTAAAATGCAAAATGGGTTGTGTAGGTATTAGTTTTATTCCATAGACTTAGCACTAGATACTTTTATGGATTCTGTGAATATATATAAAAAAAAAAAAAATCATTACTATTGGCTGTTGCACATCTTTTAGTCTGTGCACCTTCCTTGCTTTTGTTGAGACTTCAGTCGTTTTCAGGCCAGCAGGATCCGTGACTGACACTTAATTACTACAGGCAGTTGTGCTGCTCCTTGGCAATCTTGTTTTCAGTTTTGTGTCATCGTACTTATTTTCCTGGAGGTTGGTTTTATGTTAAATGTCAGTAAAAACAGGAAACAGCTACACAAACAATGGTGGAGCAAAATCCCATATAATTGCAAACCAGTTCATCGAAAAGACAAGGAAAAAAAGAATATTTTAATCGTATTTTATCTGCCAGGAAGCAAAAGCAGAAATTATATTTCAAGAACTGTGGTGAAAGCTATTTACATTTATTTTCTTTGAGTCCCATAACATCACATTAATGATTTTGCATTTATCTTAAGCTTTGCCTGTTATTTTTTTTTCTCCCTCACCAAATTTCTGAATATTGACAAGGATTAGTTTACCACTATTGACATAAAACTATCTTGGGGATGCAGATGACGTTCACCAGTAATTGAAAAATTTAAGAATACTGTTTTTAAATTAAGTACTGGGGGAATTTAAACAATTTAGTGTAATTACTAAAATTGGAAATTGCCCAGAACAACAAGTTTAACGTACAGGTTATTAGATGATGAGAGTGTAAAATTTTAATGAGGACGTATGGTCAGAAACTCAGCTGTGTTTGAGATGGTACATGTGGACAGAGATGCACCCACACAGCAGCGTTAGAAGGTTCAGAACAAAGAGCTCCAGTTTGAAATCCTTGTGCCTGAAGCTACAGCAGCCAGCAAAGCCACATGATTTCCAACTCTGCTGTTTTGTACTGTGCCTACATTTTCCCCCTACACCACTTTTCCTTGTATTCCAAGGATCAAACTGATTATAGCCCTATTTGCTTTTTTTTATTAAGGTGGTTGATGCATGAAATGTAACTTAATGTATTGTAAAAAGAACAGCAGCACAACAGACATGCAGGGTGTGGGAAGGCAGGCAATTGTCACCAGCTTTCATTTTGAAGGAACACAGTGAGCATAGGTCACATTTTAATTGTGCCTTCTTATTTAAAATGCCTGCCCTATGCTCCTTTCAGCTAAAAAATTAAATCTATTAGTTTCAGAGTCACTGGATTAATGTTTAGAGTGATCAGCAGTTGGATGATTGGTGTTATCCTGTATGCAGAATATAGACTCCACCAGTCTTGTTCAGGGAAAAATTTCATATTTTATTTCCATGGCATTCTCTAATCTGTAATACAGATATATAAACATGTTAAGTGGCTCTTCACAGATGGCCTAAAAAGAGTAATCCAAAATATCCATGGATATTTCAATAGGATTTTTTTAAAGTGGTTTATATTTGTATTTTTTGTATACAGATATATTTTTATGCGCTACTGGAAGGATTTCAAATCAGAAGTTGAGGTGAATGACTAAAGTTCTTCCATGACCTTATGGATCTGGAATGCATATAGAATTCAAAGAAAATTGTCCTTGGGTTGGGAGGCAGAGGGTTCTGCTCACATGAGTGGAGTTAGAGCACAGGTTCATTAGGGAAGGACATTAAAAATTAGGCTCTGAGGAAGCCAGGGTAAGAGACATCTGATGAATTGATAAAACTGAAAAATACTAAAGTAGTACCGTGTGCAGTCCTGGAATGAGATCCAAATATAAGTTGCTAAGAAGCACTGCAGTTTATTTTAAACATAAATTAATATAGAGTTATTCTGTTTTATTTGGTTTGCTTTTCACTAATCCTGATGACTGAAGGGCATATAAAGAGCTTATATCCCTCTAGAGCCTTGAGAAATGGTTCTTTCTCTTTTCCTCTGAACAGACTATTCCAGCAACACCAGGGAAAAGGAAAAGAACAAAATCCAAAACCAACCCTCTGAACTTTGTTGGTCTTTTCAAAGATGAATTAAACTTATCACCTTATCTCAGGATTGTGATGCCGAGTCAACAGTGCCACTGCAATTTTTAGGGATTTGAATACTCCATTAGAAATGAAGTATAGGAGCAGAATTAGAATAGCAGTGTTTGAACTGGTACTGGGAAGTTCCTGTGGGCTGAGGAACAGGATTCTCATTTTACTGCTTCACATCTCAGGTAATGTCTAAAGGCTGAACATTGGGTTGATATCTTGGAGTGCTGAAATAGGAGCATATTTTTGCAAACCGATGATAGATCTCAGTCTTGAGAGTTGATTTGTGGTGTTTAGGTCACAGGTCGTTATTGGGGTAACTACAGACTGGGAAACAACTGGACAATGGATTTTGCCAGCTAGGCAGCACTGAAGTAGTGCCCTTGGACCAGTGACATCAGTTTTTTCGACTTGTGTCTGGTTGGGCAGATTTTAAGTGTATATTTCATCCTCTAGAGAAACAAGTAACTACACTCGACATGTTTTAAAAACAACATCTGTTTTGTTGACCTTGCTTTTACAACATTCCATCTATATGAACCTAAATATTTAGGTGAAAGCAACATGCAAAGTTGTGTAGCTGAGACGTTTCCCCTTTTCTGCTGTTTTTCTTGATGAATGCAAGGGAAGATAACAATTTGCCTTTTTTCCACTCCATTAAAATCACATTTGAAGCAGTCTTCTGAAATCAGTACAGCGACATTATTTTGCAAGCTAATGGCTGCTTTATTTCAAATGCTTGAGCAAATGTTACTGCGTATTCATGTATGCACACTTTTGCAAATTAAATAGTAGATCTGTGATTTCAGTTCTGGTTTTTCCTTTTTATTCTGCTGACTTCACATAAGATTGAGCGGGGAATATCCTGTATCTTAATTGTTTCTCATCTTTCAAAATTCACGGTTTGAAATCCAGTAACTTTCTAAGACATGTTCATTGATTTCTCATTTCCCGCTATTGAACCAAATCTTCAGTTTAAAAACATACTTGGGCAGCCTGGGGTTTTAGGGATTGATAGATGGGGATGTCTGAAACAGAACAGTTTCAACATCAAGGATTTGCTTTGTAGTTTTCTTTCTGTGGGAATAAAAACTAATTGGGTAATTGTTGTGGAATGTGGGTTCAATGTTTTCCAAATAACAAGTAGTGGAATTTGACATGAGATGTTGTGTTTTTATGTACATCATAATTCGAGTGCAAAATAAAAGGTATTTCACTTTCTGTTCCAACATGAAAACTTTCAGACGTAACCAAGTTAAATGTTTAAAAAAAAAATAAAGTGTTGCCATGAGACATTCCATGCATTTAGGGAAGGTACATTGAGTAAATAATCTAAACTAGATTGACTTATTTATGTTCTCCAGAACAAGAGACGCAGTGGTTCAAGAGAGATGCTCTAAAGAGAAATTTTACTTTTTAAAAAAGTTGTACCAGGTTTCTCTGCTCTATTTTAGCCGTACTTCTGTTATTCAAATAAATTATTTATCTTGGATCACTTAGTTGACAAAGGAAACTAAAACTATTTTACAACAGTTTTCAGTCAATAGATTTTTGGGTATTGAATAAGGTGAACATGATTGAGTTCATGGGATTCTACTTAGATAAAATCACTTTTCATTGTGTGTGTGTGTTCATTTTTTTTCCAGATCCAGCTATTGTAAATGGAGTTTATTGGTCAGAATCTTTAAATAAAGTTTTTGTTGATAACTTTGATCGTGACCCTTCTCTCATCTGGCAATACTTTGGAAGTGCAAAAGGATTTTTCAGGCAATATCCAGGTAGGAAGAAGAGAAGTTCTTAAAATTCAATAAAGAATGCTATGGCTGCATTGAGTATTGTCACAAATCCTGACTGCCACAGATACTTACTGGTTTGGTTTCACTTCATCTAGTTTTCAGAGAGATTTCCAATCAACATTTTGAAAATTTTGAGATTTTTCTACCAATTTCCATTTGGAGGTGAAGTCCTTATGATAACTCATGTACTCATAGAAATGTCTATTCAGATAGACATGTACACACATGTGAAAAATAACTTCTAAACAGACTGTGAAGCAGCAGGGCAAAAGGATTGGAACCTTTATATAGTACTAAACTTAAATAATGTGCTTTATTTCCCCCCAGTGTTCCCTATGTTGTAATGGCACTGCCTGTTAGATTAAAGTATGAAACTCCATTAACTGCTGCTTAGCCCCAATACCACAGATACATTTCTGACAGGTACTGTGAAAATGTAATTTAATATTTTATTCTCTATCTTTTTTTTTTTTTTTTTAAACAGGAATTAAATGGGAACCTGATGAGAATGGAGTCATTGCATTTGACTGCAGAAACAGAAAGTGGTAGGCAATAGATAACTGCCAGTGTTTAGGAAATTTGAAAGGATGAAAAGTTCTGTATTTAAAAGGAGTTGTTTTCTCTTTCATCTCAGGTACATCCAGGCAGCAACTTCTCCAAAAGATGTGGTAATTTTAGTGGATGTCAGTGGCAGTATGAAAGGGCTTCGCTTGACTATTGCAAAACAGACAGTTTCATCTATTTTGGATACCCTTGGAGATGATGACTTCTTCAATATAATTGCCGTGAGTGTCTCAGGAATTTTTTTTTCTTTTATTATTTCTCTTCTGTCATTTCTTGCTATCTGTCATGCTTTACTTCACACAAGCCACTTGAAAAATGTTGCAGACAGGTGATGGAAAAGAGACCTCTGAACCCACTGGACAGACACTGGTTTTTTTCAGTGCAAGATTCTTCAAGTGTCAGAGATTTCAGAAAGTTTGTCTATGAGTTGCATTTGGAAACCCCTTACACAAGTAGTCTTCAGTCTGGAGTTGCAAAGAATAGTAATACAGGGTTTTTTTTAGTTTGCTTGAACTTTCTAAATTACCTTAACTTTGAACTTTGGGGTGCATCTGCCTTCCTCCCTGCCTTTCCCCCTCAGCTTCTGCAATACAGTGTAAAATGATTAAAATGTAAAAATTAACAGATTCAGATTATAGCTTTTGCTGAGACTTGCATGGCATGACAAAATGCCAACATGACTCCTCAATGTTCAGGACTCCTCTTGTGTATGGTAGTGAGTTTTCCATGGTACAGGCACAGGTTGCAAAGCTATGACAAGAGGCTGGTTTTACAACCCTTAAGAGTAATGGGATTAATCTTGTGGCTAAGGGTGACTTCAACAAGTCCAAAACTGACATCAGAACTATGATTTGCACGGGAGGAAAGGGAGGAGGAATTGGTGTTAAATAAATTTTTCTTTGCTGATTCTCTTGCTAATAGTTTATAAATAAATGGTTTTCTCCAATGTGCAGATGTCTTCAACTTCTTGCTACAAGGGAAGTGTCCTTTGTGTACTAAATTAAATGACCCCAGAGACACAATTGCAAATTATTGAGATGATATAGAAAAAGTATATGTGCATGAAGTAGATGTACATATATTTTTAACATATAGCAAGCAGTTCAGACTATCTTTCATATTAATCTCCTTGCATGATAATTGCATAATTAGTAGAAATTCATGTCGTATAAAGATATAATTACACACTGTATCAAAAAAAGATTTACTGTCCTTAAAAAAATGCGATTAACTGTAAACTAAATAATGTCTGTAAGTTGAAAGAATCTTTCAACTGAGCAATTAGTAAGATGCCTGACCAGCCATTTCTTGGTGTATAATCTCTGTTTATCAGGAGTTGTAACAGTTATTGTGAATTAGTAGGAAGCAAAAAGAAAAGTTGGCTTTTCACAGAATCATAGAATATGCTGAGTTAGAAGGGATCCACCAACATCATCGAGTCCAACTCCTGACCCTGCACAGGAGACCCCAAGAATCCCACCATGTGCCTGACAGCGTTGTCCAAACATTCCATGAGCTCTGGCAGGCTTGGTGCTGTGACCACTGCCCTGGGGAGTCTGTTCCAGTGCTCAACCACCCCCTGGGTGAAGAACCCTTTCCTGATACCCAACCTAAACCTCCCCTGACTCAGCTTCCTCTTGCTGTCTCACAAGGCAAAAAAATAATAGTGTAAAGAAAAAGAAAATGTTTGCTTGAAAATCAAACTAGCAAGAGAGACCTGTGCTGTGAAGAAGGGAGTGGGCCTTTCAGTGAGGAATGGCACAGGCAGACTGGGGCTGAACCACGAACTGCTTTCAAATGCGGGGTGTGAAAGACACAGCGAGGGGACAGAGTAAAGGCAGTCTCTGTGATCTGCATTATCTGCAGAAATTACTTCCGAAGCATTGCTTTGACCAAGTGCCAGCAGGGCAAATGAAACTTGTCAAGACTGGAGAAGATGTTTCAGTGATCAAAACACGAGACAACAAAGCCCGCACAGGAGGCTGCTTGGTGAGAAAGCACTGAAAATCCCATCCAGCTTTTATCTGTAGACAAACGTTTGAGTGAGATTATATCTTGTTCTTTGTGATTCAGACATAGCCAGCTGACGTGACAGCAGTTTCATTTGAAGGTAAGATACACATGTGTCAGTCTGAGAAATCCCCTTTGTAACACCGAGCTGTGCTCGTAGAGCAAGCCGCTGTCTCCAGAGCTGTCCAGCTGTGCAGGGAGAGCAAAAATAGATCTGCTGTGCCCATATGGTGGAGATTGGATCTTCACACAGCACACGGCTGATCCTTGCTCAGACCGACTGCTCTGAAAGGTCACCCCAAATTGTTGTTCTGTGAGGACTCCTGGGTATCTGGAAGCCTCAGACAAATGGCCAAGTACTTCCCTGTCTCCCCAGACCAAAATCTGAGGTCAAATAAGAGAATTATTAATGGGGAAAATCTGGACAAACAGTGTTTACTTACTAGATGAAGCAAAATTTTGAACCTGAGTGACTGTGACTGTCAGGATGATTTTATTATGCACAGTGATTAACAGAATGAATACTTATATGTATTTCTGTATATCTATCTATCTATCTGTCTATAGATATATATCACAAAGCAGAATGCAGTGCAGGTCCTTCCAGAGAATAAACATAAAAGGATAATGTTAAAGATCATTTTAGCTTTCATGGGTAGGTTGTTGCAATATCCATCTGAAATTGATGGACTAGATGATTCAATTGCAAAAAAAGAATATTGAAAGACAAGAGCAATTTTGTGCTGCCTATGTTAAAATTTAAGGTCAGTGCACTGGTGCATGAACAGAGATATCTGCAACAACAAGAGAAAAGGCACATTTTCCCAATTCACTTTGAAGTATAATTCCAAGTCAAGCATTAAATTAACAATATTATCATAAAACGAGTACTAATTTTGTCAAATGCTGAAATTTTAAAAATTCTTTTATACAAACTCTACATTGAATTAGCTAAATATTAACCAAGCCAAGAATGTTAAATTAGTTTCACTATTTTAGACATACCCTTTTAACAAAATTGATTAGAATGAAAGTATTTGCTAATTCAAAGCACAGTAGTATAGCTCCCTGTGTCAATATGTACAATTTTACCTTATAAATAGTTAAATAGCCCCTTTTTTTTTTTTTTTTTTTTTTTGGATTCCTACAGAACAGACCATGGATAAATTTACTTTTCAACCTGCCTGAATAATCAGATTCTGTAGAGCTGATGTGTGAGCAGGCTGACAGAGAGAGGCAGCCAAAACGAACCTCTGTATGAAGTCTCCAGGCAGAGGGCTGTGCTTGTGTGTCACTTGTTGGGCACAGTAAAGCATGGAAACACCAATTCTTTTGGTTCCTTTTCTGGACTGACTTCTTAGGCTGGGCTGAATTGGATATCTGAGCATGCTTCAATATAATGTGAAATCGTTTATCTGTGTATTGTTGCACAAAAATTTGTAAATTTATTTCTGTGGGCCTTGCTCCAAACAGCTTAAATATGGCAAAGCAGAAATATGGAAAATGCTAAGGAAAATGTATACTACTTGTGTAGGTGTGCTAAAACCATATATATCTCATTTTCAGAATATGAATGGTATCTTATTATAGAATGTAGGCCAGCAGCTCTCTCAATAACTCTATGGTTTCTCTTAGTTCTCATTTTAGCCCGCTTACATTTTTATGCCTCTTGTACAAAGGACAAAATAATGTGAACTAATAAAACAGATACCTATAACTAAGTAAATAAAATAATAAATATCCATGTAATTACATGTTTAAATTACCAGACTAGACCAGGGTCTTTGAAGAGGAGCTCAGAAAGGAAGGTAATTAATTTTTACCTCCCTCCCCTCAGCAAAACACAGGCTGTTCCCAGCTATTGTGCAGGTATTAACTCTCCCAGCTACTGCTGTCACAACTATCGCATGCAAAGATGTCACATACAAGGTTATAGAGGAATGGGATTGTGTAACACTAAGAAATGTGAGAAAACATTGTAATGCAAGACTTTTGAAATGCCAGATGCAGGTTTTCACTGAGGTAAATTAGCAAGACATCTATACTGGGCATTGCTGGTGAAGTCAGCAGTTGTTAATCAGATCAGAAAGTTATTTCATTAAATACAAGATTTTAAATGTCAGAAAAAATGCAGGACTAAGTCCAAATTACTGATAGGGTAGTGGGGAAGTGGAGGAAGGGAGAAGTTCTTCACTTTTTACACTTTAAAGATTTAGCACAGTTAAAAGAAAGGCATCACCAATATCACTGTAAAACCCCCTATGACAAGGGCAAAGAAATCAAATAAATGCCTGAAGCACAAGTTAGGTGTTTTACTAGACGGTGACAGTTGTACTAAGGATCTTATTGAGTGGATATGCAAGTTTAAGGAGCAAACACTGCTTGAATGCTTTCACATGTTACATCAGAATTCCAGTTTTCATGTGCTTAGGCAGATACTTTTTTGGGAATTTCATTAGGAACTGAAATAATTCTATTTGGTGAAATTTTCCATCTCTTTAGATTTGAGATTTTAAGAAATGATTAGAAAGTGTATACATTTAGTAAAGAGATAAAAATTAAAACAGGTCATTAAAATGCACCTTTGCAAGGATTCGAACCATGAGAATCTTCTGTACCTGTTTATATAAAGTTTTTTCTTACTGTGCTTTCATTTGTATCTGTACAGCAGATGCACAACAAAGAGAAAACTTCCAAGTTTTGCTTGTTATCTTAGAACACCATTACATAAAATACTCCTTTCCACATGTTGGCACCATCCAGCTGCTTCTGCCATGTACACCACATTGCTGAACATATTTTTTTATAGTAGCAATTCCAAGGTGATTTACATGTCACAATTGGAAATAATGTCACAATTTGTCTGGGTTTCAGAAGGATCAATATCTACATTTTCTATGCAGTTGTGCCGAATATATGAGAATGAAAACTTTTAATTACTCTTTTCTGAAGTACATTGCTGCTGTAAAAGGGAACTGTGAAGGGGCTTGAAGCATGTCCTCTGTGAAATTGTGAGCATCCTTTATCCTGCACAGATGTGTAACACCGAAGGCTTAGTGGGAAACTACTGGGAGTCTCTCTGGGTTGTGGTGCAGCTACACATCTTTGGAAATAGCCTGATGGCATGAGCTACTCAAAATAGTAGTTCAATCTTATAGAAATGTAGTGGGCAGAAATGACAACCATTTAAATGCAAGGTCTGATAGAGCAGGAAATTCTTCCAGCTACTGCTGTTGGTGATAGACCTTTAAAAAAGCATGTAATGGTACTGCAGGGTTAGAAAGCCTTGAGTTTACTTACACACAGGTGTTTGAGACACTGGGAGACAGGTAGGCTTTAGCATTTTATTGCATGTTGGCCAGTTGCAGACACTGTGCCTGCTATGATATAAAGGTAAGTATGATATAAAGGTAAGTATGATATAAAGATAAGTAGGATATAAAGATAAAGCTCTCATAGTTCCAATGACAGCTACAGAGATCAAGCCAAGAACAGGTTTAACTAGAAAGTATCTTTATTAAAGAACATATTGAGAAAAATCTATGTATGAACAGGAAAAACCTTGGGAGTAGGGGTTGGTGTACCAGAGTCTGTTATGGATTTTCAGTATTTTTTTTTTTTAAATAGAAAGGAATATGGTCTTGACTTTGGACTATAATAAGAGATGCTGTGTAGATTTGGCGTTTTTATTTTGCCATGACTCTCAGGAGATAGATTGGAAAGCAGTCTGAAGAGACAAGCTGCAGGGGAAAGTACATCATTTATCAGATCAATAAACTGTTATGAGACTGAGATGCACACGGGACACTCTCAGTGACTCTAAAGTGTTCTGGAAGACTTTGCCTTGTATTTTGTATTACCTTTGGAGCAATAGAAAACTCCACATGCTCTCATACATTGAAATAACGTTGATGGCAATAAAACAATTAGGGAAGCATGCAAATAGGCTGCAGAAATTGTGTAAATATCTTTCAAGCATTTTTGCTTGTTTCTATATAACCAGTTCCTATGCTGATGCTGATATAAATCATCTGTATATCTAGCACTAGCAAGTTACTCTGAGTTTATATTCCCGTGTAGCTGAGGACTGAGTCTGGCACAGTGCCTCAAGAATAACTTCATGCAGTTCAAATTAAATACTCTTCCCTGTGTAAGAGTAATTATGTGGTGATGAATGTGGTGAGTAGTGCACTGCTGCAATGAATGGTGGTGACAGGTGTCCAAAGCAGATCAGGTTGCAGGGGTCTGTGGTGCAGAGAGAGGAGTGGTGTTAAATTGAAGGGAGTAGAGCAAATTTGGAGCTACAGGCAGAGAAAGACAGCGGGAATTTGCAGTGACAGAGACCCCTGTCCAAGCAGCTTTTTGTTAGTCATTCATTGCAGGGATTTCTTTACTCCCACTGAGGTGGAGGAAGAAGGGAGTAAATGCTTGCATTCATCCAATCAAATGTTTGCCCTGATTGTTTTCCTGTTGTTTACTGTGGGTGTTCTGATTCACTCAACACCTTGTGAAAGGATGAGGCCACCTCAAGCCTAGGTGCAAAGGCCTTATGGAATGATCTGTGATAACTTATAAAGTTATCTACTTCTAAAGTGGATTAAATTAGTGAGAGAAGGAATTAAGTTAAGGCTCTATCTAGACAAGTATTTATTGAAGGTACTGCTTTATTAATTTGACCTGTGCTGAAAGGTTTAAAACATTTAAACAAGTCAAAATTTCAATCAGTCATCCATTAGTGTTCAAGTTCTACTGACTACAGATGAGACTCTATTTTTAAAAAATGCTTAGGATGCTTCTGAATGTAGAATTGGGCTAACTTACCTGCACTTTGCAAGACAAACAGATAATTCCTTCAAAATCTGTCACATATTCATGACTTTGTGTATAATAAACCACTCTTCTTGACTGAAATTTTTTAAATTGTCATTTACAGATTTGATTCACCTTACAGATTTTTGGTGCAGTTGTTCCAGTGTTAACCTTTAAAAATGTTAGACAGTGCCACAACTATTTGTCAGTACTTTTTTATATACAGCAAAGAATTGGGAGTTCTGTTTGTGATGTATCAAACATGATCTCTTAATACTCTCCAGATTTCAGTTTGAGGGATATTTTTGCCAGCTAATGGTATATGGTATCCTTAATTCCACCTGAGTTTTGACATCCATTCAATGCTCCTTTAGAATATAAACCTCTGAAAAATTAAGAATCATGTAAAAGCAAAAGAAATACCACAGCCAGTTTTTAAAAAAAATGAACAAAATCCTTTTGTTCTTGCTTTCTGTGCATGTTTCATTCACTGTAGTTCTAAGTCATTAAATTGACTCGTATCTTCCAAGCTTTTAATTAAATTTTTCATCGTACTTTGTATTTCTCTCTGTAGTATAATGAAGAACTCCACTATGTAGAGCCGTGCCTGAATGGAACATTAGTTCAAGCAGACAGAGCCAACAAAGAGGTAAGGAATGAAAGTAACAAAACAGTGGAGAGCTGGGATGCAGTGGGTAACAATGTGCTATAATGATCTTTTCCTAGCACAATGCATTCCATTATTAAAATTAATTAATTATTCTACTCATGCCGTTTCAAAGGAGTTTTATGTGACTCAATAGAAAGAAAGAAATAACCTCCCAGTCAATTTGGTTGAATAAACTTAATAGAAAAATGCAGGAGTCATTGAAAATATACTGTTAATAAAGTTTGGTAATTATTTTAAGTAAAATATTTCAACCACTTTAAATTGAACTATCATTCTGTTAACAAAGATTAGTGAGGAAGAGATTGCATTCCTAACTCAAAGCAACCCTAAAGTTGAAACAAAATCTCCAAACAAATGTAATGCTGTAAGAATAAAAGAATTTAACATTCCAAACAGGACTGTCAATGTTACAATGCACTCATTCAAGAATGTTCTGTGAAAATGTTCAGATTAGTAACATCCTGCTGGAATTTTTTAGGAAAAAAAAAAACCCATTACAGTAAGGACAGTGCAAATTTTATTTGAAGAGAGAATGCAGTATGAATCTGCAGCTTGAAGTTTAGTTTATTGCCTGACAGTTTTATGCAGTTGTTTTGTGCAGGCATTACTCTAACACACTTTAGGAGCTGAGGTAAGATTGTTTATGCCATGTGAAATTATGAAATAGGATGGTTGAAGAGCCCTGTGATACTTGTAGAGGGAAATGCCTGTTAAAATCAGCCACCTCTGTTGTTATAGAGCTTCTTCCTTGCTTAGGCTTCCTCTCTTCTGAAATTGGTTTGTCCATCTGTCCTGAATTTTGCCTATAGCTCGAGAGGGCAGCAGTCACACATTTTTCTTTAAGTAGTTCTCTATTTTTACCAAAAACAAATCAGAAAAGTTTCGGGTCAACATTGAATTCTGCTTGACACCCATTGAGGTAGTTCACTTGTGCTCAGGTTGTCAATGATCTGCTTCAGGAAATAGAAAACAGCTCTGAAAACACCCTTTGAAGTGGGTCTCTTCATGTTTACCAAGAAAAAAATATATTTTTATCTTGTTATGCTGATCTTTACTCCATTTGTTACTCCCAAGAATTCTTTGCATTTTATCTATGTCCTACAGAAATGATTCTTCGTGGGCTGCTTCTTTTTATGCTTGATATTTCCCACTGAAGGTATCTAAACATCATTTGGTTGCTATGTGGGCACGAATTGTTTCTGATAATTTGGTGATGAAGTCCTTTATTTGTGAATTGTGATGCAGCTTTCTAAATGAGCACTTTATTGTGGGTGCATCTAATGAGCCACGTGAAATCCGTGCAAGTTCTAGATGCAGACCGACAGATTCAAATGTACTGCCCAGATGTCCTGTCTGGAATTAATCCTACAGTTAACCTTTCCATCATTCTGCAACTGATCAAAATGCAGATTACCCCACACCCATATGTTCCTTAATGTCAGATTCATTTTAGTTTAATTGATCAAAAAGGTTTTATGCCACCCAGATGATGCTCAGATTTAATGAACAGAGCTCAATTTTTCAAAATAACCAAGTAAAAGTTCATATTTTGTTTTTCAGAGTAAATGTTGATATAATTTCTGATTAGCGGAATTATTTTATTTACAGAATAACTTTGTGTTTTATTTTGTCTTAAATTGAATAATATATGCAGATTTGGGGGAATAATTAAATATGACCTTTTTTTGTAATTATTATTGTATTAGTGAGCTAGTTCATGTTCTTTCCTTGAAAGGCCAGAACTAGAGAACAAACCTGAGATAGGTAGCATGTAATAGTTCTATATATTTGTACATACCATGACTTTGCCAATCTTCATTTCTTTCTTGTATGTGAGCTTATATGTTCTTATATCATTTTTCTAGATACTGTAATGAAGTTAAAAATTTATTTGGCTAAACACCAGAAGGTACAAAAGTTCCATTGTCCCGAGTATAGCTCAGAGTGCAAAGTAAAGATTGTCCCAGGAGGTGGACAACCATTTAATCCTACACGAGTAATTCAGTTATCGTGCTCCTGAACTCAGTTACAAACCACTTTCTGAAATATCTAATACTGTTGTAAGATGTGATACTGTGGGAATTGACTGTATGGACACAGCAAATTTACCTGGGGGCCTCATCAAAAACTCACTGAATTAACTGGGAAAGTTTCTCTTGAATTCATAGCTTTTTGGTCCGGCCCATAGGAAAAAGATGTCTTAAAATGTTCTTCATGTGCACATTCCAAAACTGGCCCAGAGCTGTCAGAGTATTTAGCAGTGTTTTAGAACTCATCATAAGTGTCCAACCATTTGGGTTATAACTTTTATTTCTGTGAGTATCACAGATATCTCAGACTACTCCTGTAGGGTTTGTTTTTATTTTTTGTGTAATTGCCATGGGTCCATTGTAATATCAGATAAAATGTAGATAAAATTACACTTTCTCAACCAGTCTTACAAGGTAAACACTCCTTTGCAAGTTCACTCATAACAACAACTTTTCCTTTTCTTTAGTTTATTAAATGATAAAAACCCAAGAAAAATCTCAAGACAAACACTGTGTTATGCAGCTTTTCCAAGCAGTCATTATCTGCATGTGACCATGTTTCTGTGTTGGCAAAAGCAGAGCAGGAGATTGGCAGGCAATGTTTTGATACAATCTGTTGTTTCAGTTTACATGTGCCTGGTTTTTTGGAATTCCAACATAGGTCTGAAAATGTCACTATCTATTTGGTTCAGAACTTTCTATCCTTCATTTCTATGTCAAATATTCTCCTCAGTTGAATGGGTGCAAGGATGACCACATCTGTTAGGGCCAGTATAAGCTTTATTAGCACCAAAACAAATACAAGCATTTTAAAAAAGTTAGAACACTTTTCCTTTAGCTGGCAAATATCTATTCCCAAGTGATAACTTTAAATAGAAACAATTGAAAATTGCTGTTATAGTATTTCATATTGCTTAGGTTTCTTTTATGTGGAAAGAGGAGATGTGTGATGCTGATGATTGCAGGGACTGAATTTTTAACAGTTTTCTACCACTCTTTTATGTTGCTATTCATAATTCTGACCTTTCTTAAGACACGTGTCACTTAATGCAGCATTGTGGCTGGAAACATTCATGGAACCAGTTTTACCAAACTAGTAGCTTATGCTGAATAAACTTGAATTTCTACAATTTTGGCAGTATATTTATCTCTCTCTCTCTTTTTTTTTTTTTTTTTTT
>VZTJ01003574.1:3919614-3944735 GCA_013397795.1 Orthonyx spaldingii
CACCCTTTCATTTTCCTCTGTCTTTCAGGTGAGAACATACACCTGCCAGTAGAGTACATCTGTACAAAGTGCACACAGAGGAAGGAAGCTGTATTGTTCTTTGAATAACATCCCAGTTATTATTGATGAAGCTGCATTCTTTTCCTCTAGAATGTGCAGTCTTTATTCCATTTGCGTCTTTACTTAAGAGTTAAGGTTCAGCTGGAATCTCTGAACTGAACTCTTCTCACAGCTATATTTGTAAGGGGTGAAAAGTTAGACTTGTTAATTTGTATGGTAATGGAGCTTAAGTTAGCCAAAGATTCTTGATCCTGCATTGTTTTGTTAAGAGAGCAGTGAGACAGAAAAGAAAGCACGCCATGAGTATTTTTACCTTTGCAATGTTCAACCTTGCCAAATGCATGTTTTGAAGACTGGTACAGATTTCATAGAGATTGGTGTAATGAAAGCAGAAATTTTTTTGAACAAGCCTCATCATACCTGTTAGGGGTTGCTTGAGCAAGACCGCTCCTTTGTTAAAGCACTCATAAATGTCTGGTGTATTACAGCAGATTTTTGAGGGACATCAAATACATTTAGTATAATTAAACACTTTAACTTTTAACATATGCACGTATTTCTCTGATGGGGAAGCAACATGGAAGGTTGGAGAAAACAGGTTTTCAGCCCTGAATCTCCAGCACATAACATGCTTTTCTTTAAGATAAAGTGTGAAGATACTTTGAAAGAAGTAATGGTTCTAAGCATCTAGACCTCTTCCCTGCCAGCTTAAAGAACAGCCACAAAATGCTGTCTTGAGTTGTAAATCTTCATTTAACTTTTTTTTTTTTTTTTTTTTTTTTTTTTTTTTTTTTTTTTTTTTTTTTACTGTTAGCAGCAAAGGAGATGCTAGTATACTTAGTATAATATGTTTAGAAATTTCCGTAGGTTTTGAGCAAGTTGTTTTATTACTTTTCTGCAAAACTGTCGGTTCTGTAAGCGCTTGTTGTGTGTAGCTTTCAGAGCAACGAGAATCTAATTGAACCTTGAATTTCTGTCAGGTACAGCATCAGAAAGAGTTCTCCTCTTCAGAAACCTTATTGAATGAAGTTTTCTCGATGTGTTTGTAAAAGATAAAGTTACAGTTTCAAATATGACAGTGATGTGAGTGGTGTTAATATATGTGCCGTCAGTTTTACTAAGACACACAAAAGGCATCCCAGTACTAGATTTCTTTGAAGATACAGTGTTTCAGCTTTCATTTTACAATAGGAGAATATAATAATTTGTTTTAAAAATAATTATAATGTCAGGTGATATGGCAGGTGTCACAGTGTCTCCACTTATTTTTAAAAGTTTTTACATCCTAACAATTGTCATAAATTCTTGTGTTGGCACGTACCTGGAGTGAAGTTCAGTGTAGATATTTGGATATTGTAAGCCATCCCTAATTTGCAGAACTTGCTTTAAGTCTCGTTTATCACAAAAATTAAATCTGTAATTACATTGGGTAGCATAACTGAGGTTGAAATTAATCTGTGATCCTAAATGTGGTTTAGTAATATAAAAAATGCAAGGTATATTTGAATTTTACCAGACTATTTTATAATTTGGCATTAGTTTTAAACAGCTGCTACCTTGAAGTGTATCAATTTGCTATACACAAATTTAAAAAAGAGTGGGAAATAGTTCAGACACTATTCTGTCACCGTCTGCACTTTCTCCACAAATTACAAACATGTGGAACTGCCTATTTTAATACTGGTTTTCTTGGGCCAAGAGGTTTTCATCTTTGAGAAACTCCATGTTACAATTTACCTACCCCAAAGGAATCGGATGACAATCTGATTTAATGTAACTCCAGATTTAAAGTAACAATATTACAATATACATTCCTATTTTATATGTTTTTTTAATGTACTATATATGGGTTGAGGACATTTCTCTGTAAATGTTTCCAGATGAAATATATCATCTTCTAGATGCACAGATAGGCACAGTAACTCCAAACTAAATCAAGAACTTACCCCAGCGTAAATTCGAATGACAGAAATAGACAGATGTAGTGTATAACTTCCAAAAAGCTTTTATTTTTTCGTGCAATTACCAGAAATTAAATAACCAGAAGACTGATTCAGCAAAGAAGCTGAGTGAAATTGCCAATAAGGGGTTGGTAAACACAAATTTTGCATATTGAATTTTATTTAAGCAAATTACTTTTGCGTATTTATCTATCCATCTCTGTCAGATCTAAAAAAATTTCAACTGTGTTGCTTAGCTGTTAAAAACCCCAAAATAGTAAAATCTCAATGAAGTCTACTCTTATTTTAAAACTGTCAAGCTGTTATAGCCCCTCAAAACTTTCAGTAAGCCCCTGACAGCTGAAATTTGGTCTGAGGTTTTCTATTGCAGTAACTAATTTACTTAAGGAGAATTTGCTTTTGATCTGAGTATATTGAATCTTGAGCTCTTTGTTCAGCATTGTTTTTGTAATTTTTTTTCCAAAAAACCCCCTTCTTTTCCAACACAACGTGTTAGGAATCAGAAGGGGTTGGATAATCATCACCAGCAAGCAAACTTGTAATTGCCCTGAGAAAGGGTTTGGAATGGGGTGGTGCCTAAATGCATTTTGCACATGTGATGCACATTTCTCTGCCAGTACCTGTGGGTGAACTTCCCTGTGACACACAAGTTAACATCACTCTCCCACCTCACACAGGCCTTCTGACTTTTTTTTTTCCTTCCTGGTTCATGTGCTGATGTAGTCCATCTTCACAAATTTGATAAATCTTTGCCTCCATGTCCCAGGATCATTTGGAGTTACAGCGTGAGTGGATGAGCATGGGAACTAATTCTAGAATTAGCTAAGGCTTGCAGTAAAGCTGACAGGGAAACCTGGAGGAATGCTGAACCCATTAATGGTGCTTTTCTGTAGGAAGCTCAACCTTGTCAGAAAATTAATAGCAAATATCAGCTTTACCGGGGTAACTGTATAATCTCTGCTGCATATATTAGTTGTGAACTATTCCCTTTTTGGAATCAGTGGAAAATACTTCATTCATTGGCTTGAACCCATGGTCCTGTACCCCATCTAATGTAGGTATTCCTACTCATCATAAGTGGTACCTTGTTTTTGGCAAACATAGGTAGACTCTAATAAAATATTTGTGCAGGGTACTGGGACTCCTGTGCAGCATATTGGTTTAACAAGAATGAAATCAAAACTTTGTTGGTTGTAATAAAAATTAAACTCAATTAACTACTTCTGAAGCCCTAAAGTAAATAAAAATAATTTTAAAATGGATTCTTTTTTTTCTAAGTAAACGGGAAGAGTAGAGATGGGAACTTGATTTGGTCAGTTTACTACAATAAACTTGCTGCTGGTTTCCTTCAATTCTGTCAGTGCCAGAGAGATAAAGTATAAAGGCAAACAAGTTTCACCAGCTTCCAGGAGAGGGATCTGCCATAAACCATAGCAAGCTCAACTTATTGAGTGATGTATTTGTGTGGCTTTAGGTGGTGTTCTCATGTTAAACTGCATTAAAACAGCCTGTGAGGTCCTGTAGACTGTGTGCCAGTTAAAAGGTGAGCCAAGCAGGTCATTGTTGTGATGAGCTTTGTCATGATTCTGGGGAAAAAAAAAAAACCATTGGTGTAATTCTGCAAATGTTTGCTCCAGTAAACAGGAGTGGCAGGCATTTGGGATTGCCTCAGCTGGCACCTTTGCTTTTTTGTGTGTCTGAGATGGGCTTGTTGTCACAGCTCTTAGCCAGCACTGGGGAATTGGAGCTCAGTTCTCTGTGTTAATGTATCATTACCTGCTTTCAGATGGGTTTGTTTCCTCAGATGTCAAATGAAGATGGCTGTACTTTGCTCTTTTCCTTTTTTTTTTTTTTTCTTGTTTGAAAAGGATAAAACTTTGAAGGTTATGGAGTATCCTCATTTTATTGTAATGGGCTAAAGAATTTCCATGATTGTGTGTTGTGCAGACACTGGACTCTGTTGTTTGCTTGGAGGGTGATCACTTTCCATTTGCTTCCAGAATCCAAAAATTTGTCATTTTCTTGTGATCATGTTCTTATCTCAATAAACCTTGTGAGGCCATCAGAATAGCCTCTAAGATCAGTGAAAGGAGTTTCTTTGGAATTTCCTGAGATTTGCCATCAAATTACTAATTTATTCTTCAGGTTTTCTATGGGCTGGATAAATCAGTGTCTCATTTTGACTACAAGTTTGACAGCTTCTGCCATGAAGGAAAAATTCAGTTTCACAGTTTTCTGGCCTTCATCTCAGAAAAGTTTTTAAATTGCCTGTAATGACCTGAAATCAGGAAAGGAAAATCAAATTCTTGCCTGTATTGCCCCCTCTACCTCCCTTAATTCCCCTGTGTTCTGAATAATGAAAAGTATTCTGTATACAGCAGGGTGTATCAAAAAATGATTTCAACAACCTCATTATAAGAGAAATTCCAAGTTCAATCATGATAATTGGTTATGAATTTATCCTCTTGTTCAGTTACGCCAAAGCCGTATGCAACAGTGGTGTGATTTTAATTTGTGTGTAACTGTCCCATGACACAGAACAGAAAGGACATTAAAAACCATCCCGTGTTTCTTCTCATTTAAGTTCTGAAAGGTCTCATCCTGTCTAACCTGCACCTGAGGATTTGTATCCTCATTCTGCTCAGCTCATGTCCTTCACACACTTCTGGATGATCACAGGCACCTCCCCAGCCGAACACTTCCGTGCTTCCTCTCACAACTTCTGTGCAGCTCTGACCCTGTAATTTTGTAATCAGACATCAATGTCTGATTGTCATAATTGTGTGCCTAATTTGCATTCAGAATTACCAAGATTATGCATGTCAATTAGGTATCTGAGTCTACAATTAGATATTGCACATTCTGGTATTTGCACACGGAAATGAAGCACACAGTTGCCCGGGAATGTTTGTTCACACAGTTGGACAGATACCCAAGTCAAACCCTGGGAAAATCAGATATTAGGCTACAAGGGCTCCAAAATGATAGCAAAAAGAAACTGAGATAAGCCAGTTTCTTACTAAAAAAAAAACCTTTTCAAGTTATAAAGTTAAATTATGCTTTTTGACTCATTAAAAGCTGGAGACTCTTGCTTTTCGAGATCTGTTTGGTTTCCAAAAGATATTGAAAGTGGAATTAAGGTGTTTTTTATCTCATTCTGAAATCATGTACTCTTTTTCTCAAAACTGATATTTCAGTGGTCAGTGTCTTGCCCTGACATTTTTTTCTCTGCTAGTTGGTTTGAAATACCCTTTTGTGTTTAGCAGTACTTTTGTACTTTTTAGCCGGTTGTGAAGACTGAAGTAGCACTTCACAAAAGCATTGCCTCCCCTGCTATTTCCCACCACACCAGTCTTCATTTTCTTCTTACAAATTAATAGCCCTGTCTTCTTGTATAGAACAGTTTTTAATAAATCTAATATTAATATTGACACTGATAAACTGCGTTTATACTGTAGTGACCTAATGATTAGAGTCTGCCGTCTTTTAGAGCTATGTACTCTCAAAGCTACATTTCAGAAAGAATTATTTGTAAGTATCAGACTCCAAAAACCTAGAGGGAAAATAGTTAGAAATGATATAAAATTGCTATACGAAGTGAAAAGAAAATATGAATATCTCTTTATAGTAACAAAAAAGAAAAACCAAAGCAAAATTGTTTGATTGAATAAGTAGCCAAAAATGTATCTTGTGGTGCCATTGCGTTATTATTGTTCTAACACATCCTTAGTTTAGTGTTACTTAAAGGGTCAAAAAGGAATTGCTGGGAATTGCTTTGTTGATTAGTGTATGCGGTCATTTAAGCCTAAGAAGTAGGTCTAAAGTATTTAGAAATCCTTAATCATTGTTTGTTGTAACAACATTCTGACAAGTGAAACCTTCTTGTTTGTGTTTCAGCATTTCAGGGAACACCTTGACAAACTTTTTGCAAAAGGAATTGGAATGCTGGACATTGCTTTAAATGAAGCTTTCAACATGCTCAATGAAGTAAGTTCATGCTTTTCAAGTTCTTTTTCACCTCCATCTTGTTTTCCCTTTTTTCAACTCATATTCGTGAAAATGTTTTTAAATGTTTCCTTAAGTATAATCATTTATTTTTGGGAAAAAGTATAAAAGCGTGTTAGTCTGATGGAACATGAAAAAATCTCATCTGAGTAGCAAAATGTCTTTTGATTGAAGGATGTACTTTGGAAATAAGAGCTCAAACCCAAATATTCTCCAAAAAGTTTGACTTGACAAGTGTGCCTGCCTTTATACTGTGTGATCATAGATTAATTAATGGTTCTAATTCCTGTGTATTCATCTTGAAGGGCAATATTGATTGATTCTTTTTCAGGCATACAATCCTGAAATGAAAAAAGGAGTATCTCCTTCCACCCACTGCTCATGTGTTCAGTTAGACAGCGTGGAACTAATGCCTTCATGTGGTGCATGCCAAAAATTGACAATGGGAAAAGGTGCATGAAGCAAAGGGCACTGTAGGTTGTCTGTAGAGGTTTTATTGAGAATTGTGGGCACCAAACAGAGTCTTGGGATCCAGAAACACAGTAGGAATGCCTCAGTGCAAGAGATGTTCTGTGCTAGTCCTCCAAATCTGTGTAAACTGAAAACAACCCCACACTGCAGGAAGGGAACGAGAAGACCTGAAACGAGACCTGTTTTGCTCTGGTTTAAAATCTGTGAGGTAACTGAAGTTATAATGATGAGTGTGATGTAAAAAGCTCATTAGATAAACTGATAGGTCTGCGAGTAAAGGGATCTGCCACCCCATGTGCTGAGCTGTACCCATGATGAGAGATCTGTAGGATCATGATGGACTATGCTATGTGTATGTTCAGCTCCATTCAAGGTGCTGTATTGATTGCTCCTATTTATACTTTAAAAGAAAGCGTAATAGGTTCAATCCTTTTGCATATAGACTTCCAGAAATGCCAGCATAAAAATCTTTTCCGTTTTATACTGGCATATCTGCAAAATCTCTGGGAGCTTCAATTAAGCAGCCTAGGTCAGAGATAAAGCTACTAAATCTCTCCTTAGAAGAGTACAGCAAACCATTTTTCACTTTGTCTACAGCATGTGACCTTTATGTGCCAGAAGTGTATTCGTTGAATTATAGGTTAGCTAGGGATGTCTTTTCTACATTAAAAAAAAAAAAAAAAAAAGGGTGAATTGGGAGGGGGAAGGAGTGGGTGGTGGAGGAAAGGAGAAAAAATAGAGAAAGCTTTGTGTTACACAATATTAAGATTCTGGTTGGATTTTAGAATGGTTCAGGGGTTACACTAATTAAACTCAGTCAATTTTGCCTTGCAATTACCTTTCAGTATTTGCTATGGTTGTCAAGACTTGAAGATGGTTGATACTGATATCTTTGAAAAACACGTTTAAAAATCCACTTCCAAATTCTTTCCAATCACCAATTTATGCAGTGTACATTATCCAGGGTGAGAATACAGAAGTGCTTGGTACAGTAGTTAGGTACCTACTATGTCATGTGACAACTGCAATTATCTCTTTTGGTGACAAATGTGCTCTTTGCAGTGATTACCTTTAAAAAAAATCATAGCCAATTAAATAAAATTCTGTGACATTTCAAAGACTGTTAATCACAACCAAATGCTGTAAATGTCAGGATGCATTGAAATTTTTGCTGCTAACTGATGAATCACTGAGTTAATTGTAGTTCATCACAAGCCCCTTGTCATTGTTATTATTATGGAAAACACTTTCATCACTCTTGCTATTCAATAAAATTAAAAGTTTTAGACAAATATGAGATGATGTTACTCATCAAAGTATTGAATTTAATCTCATTCTTCAAAATATTCAGATAACTGTGTAGAATAATGCAGATGCTTGCAGAGTGGTGTTTTAAAATAAATGTACAAAGGCATTTCCCCTTCATTAACTTCTCTTTTAAGATACTTTGCCACTTTCAAAATATATTGTCCATGTGAGGAAGATATCTCTAGAAAAGGTAACTTCACCTTTATGAGAAAATACTGGCTCTAAGGTCATGAAGGAGTCCCACTTTAATAATTCTGGTTCTGATTAAGACTGGAAGACCTGTCATGACTGGAGAACTTTAAGGGCTGCCTGCCTTGCGAATTACATAGAGAAGAGTTTTCACCCAGGCAGTGATCACAATACAATTAACTCTGTGAATCCACATTAGCTGCCCTTTGAGCAGAGTGTTACTGTTTCTGTTTACTGAGGTTCCTGTCTGATGAAAAAGAAGCTGATCTTGAGGAAAGCTGCAAGTGATAGAAAGGATTGTTGAATGTGAGTGTGATTACTCAGATGCAAAAATGTGAAGGCAGAAGAGACAGAGGACTTCTGGAACCCACCATCCACCCTTTTCTACTGCAGGCATTTTTACAAAGATGAAATTTTTAGGAGAACGTTTTTAGAAAAAGTGGATATTAGAGTTTTGGAAAAACAGTGAATATGTAAGGGCGAGTAGACTGCAGGAAGCTTAAAAGGAAGAGCTGTTGCTAGTCCAAATCAAACCAGAATACTCTGAATAATTTTTGATGAATGCAGGAGCGGTCAGAATCCCTGGAAAGTAATTCACCTATGAACATAGGAACTGCTTTTTAAATGGGACCTTGCTGTTCTGGGGCACAGCCAGGCTGGTGAGGTAGGACAAGATAATTCTTGCTTGGCTTTCTCAGCATCAAGAGAGGGGTGATAGGGTGAGACCTTGGCTGTCCTCAGATTTGAGAATGTACATGAAAACTACAAGGAAGTGGATGTAATATCCCATTTATTGATCTTTTCATAAACTTTTTTAAAGTGTTCATACCGAGCAATTAAAAATCAAATAATTTTACAACTTTGCTTGTTTTTGCTAAAAGACGGATGTTTCACCAAAGTTCCTTGAATACATAAGGTAATGCACAGTCAAATAACCTGTTGGGCAACCAAAGCAAATGGAGACACATGGATTCAAAGTGAGAGCACCAAGTCCAGAATAAAGAGATCAAAGCTCATGTTATGTCTCAGCCCAATGTGTTGCTCTTTGACAGGAGAAAATCCCATTTGTACAATGACAAAGCTTCCGTTGCGTATGCCAAAGGATGGCTGATTGCTGTCTGAGTACCTGTGCTCAAGTACTGCTCTTCAGCAGCCTGAATTGCTTATGTGTATTCATTTTGGGTAATAGGAGAATCTCAGAATATATAAATATGAGCTGGGTTCTCCTAGATAAATATTTTAAGGAAAATAGCATATGGAATGTAATCCTGAGTGAACATGAATGAATGCCATATGAATAGTCATATGTCTCTCTATGAGTTGTGTATCTCCTGTACTTCACAGAAAAATCATCATTCATTACTTCTTTTTGTGTAACTTGTTCTTTTAAAATGGTATTTAAATCTAAGCAAACCCTATAGATGCATCAATATTTATCTCTCAAAACCAGGGGAATACGATTTTAATTTTGAGTAGTGCTACGTTGATGTATGTTTCTTATTTTTCGTTTCACCAAGAACATAATATCTATGATAAAATGTTTTCAACCTGAATATTTTTGACTTCCTCTAAGGATGCTAGAGAGTTGACAAAATCCATGTTTATCCACCGTGATCCTGTCTATCTTCATTTAACAGGAACGTGCTGTACCTAACGCCTGTTTCCTTTTGCAGTTCAATCACACAGGACAAGGAAGCATTTGCAGCCAAGCCATAATGTTGATCACTGATGGAGCTGTGGACACATATGATACAATATTTGCAAAATACAATTGGCCAGACAGAAAAGTAAGTATGGTATCACCTTTACTGAATGGAAAACCCAAAGCTTCATTTCCTATCCAAAGTGTACGTCTATTGAAAAGTCAGTAACAATCTTTCTAATGATCTAAAAATGATTTTGGATCACTAATGGGAAAAAAAAAAAAAGATGCTTATATTGCTTGAGGACAGAACTGACCCTTTACTGTAGTAATGAACTTAAGTTAGCAGATTTTAAAGGTACTATTTCCCTCCAGGTTACATTTTTGAGCATTATATAATCCTTCCCTTGAGACACATCATTAAAAAAAATTTAAAAAAATTCCTTTTTTTCTCCCAAAATACACATTAATAATTCAATGCTTTTCCAAGCTAAAGATGGGTGTGTACTGTGGACACTGAACAGCGTACTAGAACAGGAGAAAGAGCAGATGTAGTACTCAGTATTTTTAACTTGTTCATTTGGCAGAGTGAGGGATAGAGCTGGCAGTGGGTAAGATTTTATTAAAAATGTATTTGGCTCTATTGATCTGTGTAAAGAAATTGGCCCAGGTTTAAGTTACCTTGTTATATAACACCTGGAAATTTTACAGTAGGGCAGAAACGCCTGGAATTTTCTTGATGAGAAAGCTCTAGTAGCCCTCAAGTCTCTATGTGAAATAATTTTCTTCTACATTTTATCTTTTGCTAAAGCAGGTTTTGGGAATATTTTCAGAAGTTTCTGTAATTCTTTGCCATGTTATACGCCTGTGGAAGCAACAACCACACTTTTTGAAGTGCAATTTGAGCAAGTAACTGATTACTATGACTGTGCTGCGTGGGGTTTTGTATTCTGTGGAAAAAAAGTAGTTGTTTTAATTTGCAGCTTTTAGTCATGTTTCCCCATTATAAAATTCTGTTTATTTTCTGAGTGAGTTTGTTAGCTCTGTTTTATGCAAGCATGTTATTGTTCCACTGGAAAGAAGGCCTAAAATCTGTTTCGTGGCCAGTCCTTCCTCTCTTACTCAACGGGACACCACCAAATTTAAGTTGTTAAGTCCTCTCATATTCCATGAGAACATTTTACTTCATCTAGCAAAAAGTGGTGTCTAAGGAGAATCACAGAATCTCTCAGGAGGATGTACCTCTGATGTGCTGTATTTTCTTATACTTCAGAGTTAGTTCCTCTCTTAAGAAGCAGAAGAGGCCGTGGGGAAACTTTTATCGTAAGAAATCAGTAAGGAAAGAATTCTCTGAAAGAGTCAGCTCAGGATTTTCACGAAAACATGTGTTGTATGTCTTTCATGTGCTAATCCACAGCTCTATCTGAGATAACAATGCTCAGCACAGCTGTAGGAATAAGCAGCAGGAGAGGTTTCCATTGGGAATAATTCTGCAAAGGCCCAGCATGAGGAGTCCTGCCTTGTTTAGCAAGGACATGGTGTCTGGGGAGTGGCTTTTAGTTAATATGCCATATTCTACTCAACTCTTCTAAAAATATTTAATATGCCAATATAGCCTTGTAAATTGTATATTGAGAAACATGTATGGAAAAAAAATCCAATCGTTTTTTCCTCTTTTCGGCCTGGAATATTTCAATATGAAAAATGTGAAAGATTTCCATATGTGTGCTTTAATGCATTAGAGCTTTGAATGCCTTTGTTGGATTTGTTATTCTAGAAAGGAGCACTTATTGAAAGTGCAATATCCTACATATTTGCAGTGTCAGTGTGCCTAGAAATTATGCATGCCATGCACTTGAAATTCACTGCCTTTGCATTACACCATCTTTATTCTTTCCAAAGCTGTTTTTATCCAAACCATTTACACCTTTGAACTGCTTGATAGTTGTTTTTTTTTTCACATGCATTTTTTGTTCCTCATTATGTGTGTATTGCCCTGTCATCCTTCTTATAATTTATGTTTTTCCTGTGTTTTGATCCTGGGGTGGACAGTGGTGGAAAAGGTAATAGCTCTCATTGAGGTAAATTCTTAAGTTTCTATTTACCTCAATTACCTGGGCAGCAAAGTACCAATTTCAGTTATAGTTGATCTAATGTCAAATAATAATAATAAATAGTTTATAATTAGTTGCAACAGAAGCATTTTGTTCTCTTACGGAAGGGAAAAACTTCTTCATACAACTGTGAAGACATTTAAAGCTTGCCAGTGAGAATCTTTAAAAATGGAGAGTGAATACAAACTGCCTGGATGTAAATAACAATTCATATTTCCTTCCTTTTTCCAAACCATTTATATCTTTGCAAAAGATAGTCTTAATTTAAATACTATGTAAACAGGGATAGGAGTACTTTATAGCATATTATTGTAGATATATTCTGCCTAACAACTAACTAAAAATCATCTTCCTCCTGATAATGCATTAAAATAAAATTGTGTAGAAATGATTAGAAAAGGGAATAAAATGGCTCCAGTTCAATCCCCAAAGTAGCTTAAATTAAACAATGGAGTTTTTTGGAGGAAATCAGCCTGATTTTTTGTATGAACTAGGAAATGATGACCATCAAAAGACTATTAAAAATTATCTTCTGGACTGTTTCCTTGAAAGAAGGAATGCTTTCATTTTACTGGGTTTTTTATGAGTCTCTATCTCCCTCAGTGAAAAAAAAAGCAACAAAAAAGCTCCCCAAAACCCCCAAAACATTTCCTCATGTTTACTTAAAGTCTTCTGCCACTTAATATGTAAATCTAGTGGATGCTATTTTTATCATGCACTACATTTTATTTATATGACGAGTTGTTAACATCTATTTCCCTTTTTTTATGAGGGCATACGTACAATCTTGCACCTTAAGGAGCTCATTCTCATGCATTAGAAATGAGTTTGTGCTATATACATAATTTTTCTCATTCATGAAACTTACATTCAGTACTTTCAAGTTTCTGTAATTCATTCAAGGCAACCCTGCCACATGAAGTACCAAAAAGGGAACAATTAATCCACAAGAGTAAATAAATCTACAAACCTCATCTAAAACTCCAGATTTTCATTGTGTAGCAGAAATTGGTATTTAAAAGGAATAGTATCAAGGAAGTGTTTGCTTACAATGACAGCTATAATATAGTTGTAATAATTTTACTTTTTTAAGATACCCTATTTCAGGAAAAAGCCTTTTAAGTCTCAACATATTTTTGATGTCAGTTGTACCAGAGTCATGCTTTTCCTCTGTTATTGCTCCTACTATGAGATCCAAATGCATTATTAGAAACCAAGCAAAATACTGCACTTAGGTATTTCACTGTGTCCCTTGTTCTAATTTAAAAGGATGGAAAGCCATGGGTAGGAGTAGAAGACAGGCAGATGTGACTACATGAAAAGATAACGCCTCAGGTCTGCTCCCAGAAGATAGCACCAGCAATGGTCTTTTCTTAAGTAAAACTGTCCTACTTCCTTTCTAGTGGAAAATTCCAACAATTACTAACAGAAAATTCCAGGAAGATTAATCTTGTAAATGTTGCTGAAATGCTTTAACATATCAAAAAATGAAATGATGATGAGATTAGAGATATTAACAGAGCTTCAAGCTTTGTCAGGTTCTCAGCTGAAAGCCATTTTAATCATTAATTGAAAATTAGTAAACTTGGAACAGAAAGTATCTACTTGAATGTTATTTAACATATTTTGTCATTTTAAATATAGCAAGACTGTTCTCAGTCTGTTGTGATATTGCAAAGGAAAATAACACAGTAAATCCTTTTGTATGAATGTGTGAGGAATCAGTTTTAAGCCCTATTAACTCACTGGCAACTCCATGAAGTCTGGTTGTCTTTCTCCATCCACTGGCTACAATGACCCAGTGCCTGCGTATTTGAGGGTCTTTTTCTCTCCTCCATTTCTCCATTGTTTTTATGTGGCTGTCAAGTTCTAGATTCTATAAAACCTGTCTACTCATTGCTTTGGAGAAGCCCAAAAGCATTTGTTCCATAACCATGATTAAGAGCGGAGTCAAAAATCGCATTGAGATCAAGTAGAAATCAGTATTTCAGTTTGGATACAGGCTTTTAGCATTCTTTTCTCATAGGGGTTAATGCAGCACTCAAGTGATCAAGGACGATGTCAACTTTGTGACCTTTCATGGCTTAGACAGAAAGAAATGTTCTGCTCCTTCAGCCTGAGACATCTTTGCTTTGTGATATTATAGCAAATGTAAAATCTGGAAAAGAAAGCAAAGAATCGTTGAATCGTTTGAACTTTATCCTTCCCTTTGGGCGTGTCTTTGAGTCTGAACAGCATTTGCTTCCGTAATTATCTGAAATAGCTATATGCTATGGTAGGTACATGCAAAACCAGAAGCACTAATTCCTCACTAAATCAAGTCAAATGGAAACCAAAATCCCACCTAAAGTTTCCTCATTTTCTAGAATCAAATCCAGCTAGAGAATCTGGGATAAAAATACCTCTGTATCCAGTTACCTTGTTAGTTATTCTGCAGCCTTTCTTTTTCTGGGCGAGTAGCAGGGAATGGAACTTCATCTGTCTGTCTCCTATTATTCTGAGGGCTCTGGGTAGAATTAATTCTGTATGGCACAGAGATATTTTCTTTATGCTTGCAAACCATTACAACAAGGCAGAGATTTAAGATGGTTTCTATCACTGCTAAGACTTCAAGTAGGGCGAATATGAAGCATAACTGCAATAACATCTTTATTCCAACTGCTAAATGATAATGATGTAGAAAGACCTAACAGCCAATGCTGCCCGTGTCTGAATGGAACTATTGAAATTACAATATAAATTGTTCCATGACGTTTAAGTGTTTATACCTGCTCTTACATCTGTTTTATAGGAAAAATTTCACATTCTGGCAGGTCTCTGGATCTCTATATACAGTACTTAAAATTATAATTGAATCCAGAGAGCAGCACCTTAAAATTTGCTGGATTTAGATTTGATTTCATAATAGAATACTAGATTTGCAGACAATAATAATCAGTTGATAGCTCCTTAGTTATGTATGACTTTCATGCATACTTTTACTGGATCAATATTTATAGTACATTTAATAATATATGGTGTTCTTAAATATTTAAGAAAGACTTGGTGCTTCCTGGTGAGAATTGGTCATTTGGTCACTAAAACCCTTTATTTCAGTCCACTCATTTATATTAGAGATCTATGAAATAAGTATTTACCTTTAATGGCTCTGCCTTTTTTTTTTTTTTTTTTTTCTTTTCTAGAAACCTATTTAGTGAGTTTATTTAGTGTTCCACAATCTATCGTGTTCAACTGCTGTATGTATGAAATAAATGTCTGAGCTTTGGGTATGTGTAAAATTCCCCAAACATTTAGATTCTGCCATAGGACAGGATAGGAGGCTTTCCTTACCCTCCTTTAGCAAAAGAAGACTAAAAAATGGCATGTTTTCATTTTCTTTGTCTGAAAACTACCCTAAATAAATCACTGGCTGCTGTGAAAACAGGCTACGAGGGAAGGCTGCGTCGTAACAACGCGGGGTGGCAAATCATCGTTCTCTTAATGTCTGCCATCCACAGGGTTAGAAACCTTTCTGCAAATCCTTAACCAAGTCTGTAGCTTGGGAACGTGGCGATGTTGGCAACGTGGAACATTCGTAAAGCAAATTGGATGTCTCGTGTGCAGTCCTGTCTGGATGTTATTAAACCAATTTTTTTTCTGGAAAGTCTGACGTACTTTGGAGGGAGATGTCATTTCTGCTACACAAACCTGGTGCTTTATTACTGGTTATCTTAAGAACAAAAGAAAGTCCAGACACTTTATAGGCCTTTCAAGCTATGACATAACCTACATTAATTACTTATCTTTTTAGGCACTCCGGTAGGATGATGAAAGGTGGGGTATGAGATCAAACAGAAGTTTTTGATTTCAGGATAAAGAGAAACAACTCCTCACAGCTAGATTCCTGCCCCAAGTGTGATTTCATTTTGAGAAAATAGTTTAAAAAGGATTTTATTTTGCCTTATTACTTCTCCTCTTAGAGAGAAAAACAGCCTAGTAGGTCCTGTTTCAGTGAGTATTTTTTTGGTCAAAACGACCATATAATGATTTCTACAAATTTGTCCCTAGTATTTTTAGTTGAATTCTTTAATATGGCACTCAAAGCAGTTAAGACCTCTTTTTCAGTCCATTGTCAATTTAATTTGCCATGAAGAAACTTATCCTGCAGTGTTTACACTGAAAAAATTGAGAGATGTTTTTTGTGAAGATAAGGGTAATTAAATGTTATCCTCAGGGTATATGGGGATTGCCAAAGGAAGGATTACTGCCTCTTGTACACAATCATTTGGTTGGCTAAAATCATGGAGGGGCTAATGTTTTCTGAATGTTTGAAGAATTTTAGATGGATTGATAATTTATACACAATGCAAATGCATATTCAAAGTACCCTTACCATGCTAATGTTTGCCATATAATCAGAAATAAATACAAATGTAAATTAGCCATGAGTCATACAGAACACCTTACAGACAAGGGGCAGTGTAAATGGAGAATAATTCACAATCTGAAATAGATTGTCCCAAGTGCTCTTTGGGAACTCATGAGTATCAATAACAAAAAAAAAACCTTAACTTTTATGTGGTATTTAGACAGAGAGAGATCCAAAATTTGAGATAAAATAGGTGTCCATATAGTGTGCCTAGGTGACCAGAAGTAATCACCATTTGCATCTGGCATGAAACTCCTTGTCACTGAAATATATGGCTGATGGCCATTATTAACAAGAGAAACCAAAATTGAATAAGTAAATATCATAATAAGAAGCTGATATATTGTGGATTCAGTTTACTAAAAAAAACCAAACCTAAACAACCAAACATTCTCCTGATATTTTATGTGCTGTAAGGTCTTAGTTTTTAAAAACGAAGTTATTATGCCAGAAGCAAGATGGTTAAAGCAGGCATGGTAATTGCACAAATATGCCTATTTTGTTCTGTGGACTAGGTCTATTCTTGAGGTAATATTTTTTGTGAAGAATTATGTCATCTGCTGAAGGAAATGGTGAGATCATTTATTCCTTGAAGTTCTTCAGCAGCATAATAAAAGCTGAATTTTCGTTTGTGTGGTTTAAACTGAGCAACGCTGCAGTTATCCTAAAAGCCGGGGTTCAGTTGATAGACTGTTTTAAATTACTTCTCTTTACAATGCATGCATCTTCTTAAACACTACAGACAGAAAAGAGATGTTGAAGGCTGTCAGAGCTGTTCTATTTTGAAAGAGTATGAACAGACTCTGTAAAATATCAGGAATGTATATTGTTAATTGTGTGACCCACCACCAAAAAGGTGACCATAGCTGCATATACAAAACCCGTTTGGTTGCATTTGACAATAAAGGGATAATACAGTACTCCAAAAAATTATTTTGGATTAATATAATTTAAAAAATAAATATAGATAGCAAAAAAAGGTTATGTTGGATTGAAAGTCTTCTTAAATTACCTGTTTAAATTTTACCTTTTAGAAAGAGTTGAAATAATGTTATTTTATATTAAATGTTACATTACAGGCGAGAGTCATGGTAAAAGCTCAGTTAGTACAAGAGATAAAACTGGAGTTATGTCCACTCATCTCTGGTTCCTTCACTAATAGCCTGAAATTAGGATATAATAAATCTACAGTCTTGCTTAATAAGTACTTTCTGATCTGTAGAGCACAAGTTACTGAGTGAAAACTTTTCACTGACTTTACAAACAGGGAAGAATGAAAAATTCACAGGTATTTTGGAGTAAGTTTTAAAAAACTGTACTTATGATATTTTAGGCCTATTATAAGCCTATTTTTTTAAATGTAAGATTAAGCTTGAATCAAAAAGGGTATTGTGTAGTGGACAAGCACTTTAATAGGATTAAGGGAATTTTTGTGACTAAGAGGAATGGCCTCAGTTTGATGCAGAAGTACAAGTAGAGGAGGCAGGGCAATTGTGATGCTTAAACAGGAAAATGGGTTATTGCATCTTTTCCTAACCAACAGGTCAGGTTCATTGCTGCTTCTGGTGAGGTATGGCAATTCCAACAGCCTGTAAGCAATTGGCAAGTACCCTGGAAAACTATGGACCACACAAAAAAAGAACTGTTTTCAGACATTTTCATCTGACTTCTGAAATATGTTTCTACCTAGTTTGTACGAAACATTTTTAGTTCAGTCCTGTATCGTTTTTCCCTTAATGAAATCTTCATACACTCCTATTTTCTATAACTCTCCCTGTATTAAAATAAGCCATAGCGTGTTGTTTCGTTACACAGGGAAACTTTAACTCCTGTTGGATATTTACATTAAGTTGAGAAGGTTGGTAAATTGCATGTTTAAATATCAAATCTCAGGAGATGTTTGGAAAGGGAACGTTACAAAGAGAGGAAGTTAAATGTTTGGTGTAGTATTCTCTTGCTGGCATCCCATTACATACAGCAAATGGTATTTCTTGCTCATTTCGCTCTGAGAGGCCAAATTCTCCTGGTTTGGAAGTACAACAGACGTTGTTTATATGAAATTATTATTCATATATACCATTTTCCCAGAGTGCCTCTGTTATCCTCCGTGGTGTCTGGCTGTAGAACAATCCCTCAATGCATGCACACATATCAAGGCAGTAGGAAGGATTCATTCCATGCAGGGGCTCATATATGTCTAGTTTAGTATTCATTTCAGTGAAATGCTTACATATGTGAGTTATTACATCCCTGCTAACCAAAGCAATGGATTCAGGCATACATTAAAGCGCTTTACTGAATTAAGAACTAAACAAGTTATCCAAACAATCCCATCTTTAGAACTCTGTTGTGGGTCTGCTGATCCTTTCTGAGCGGCTGAATCTTTAACTTTGTTAGTGGTTATGCATTTTATAGAATACCCATTTAGAGAGCACTGTTTGTTTATCTCACTGTATTTATACCTACTTTTTCTAAACTGGCATAACAGCATTAACTGCGTTCTGAGACTTGTGCAAAACATGGCAGCCTCTGTAGACTTAACTTTTGTGTTCTGTTCCCATGTGCAGACATCTGCTGCAAAACTGATAAAAACCTATTCTCTTCTATGAGGTTCTAAATTCCATCATCCCATAATCCTCTCTAGTACCCTTACCAAAACTGTCTCTGTGCAGAACTGACAGAATGGGATTTGCACATCTGAATAAATATGTTCTCTTTCTGTGGGATGTCGTTTGTGCTCTGACTTCTGTTAAGATTTCAGTACAGTCACAGGGGTTTCCCCTTACGAGTTCTTGAAAGCTTTTTGCTGGATTTTAACACTGAAGCTGAGTTTAGTACATTGTTAGAAGACAGAAGTCTTTATTCTGCCATCTTACGTCATTAGACATATCTTGAAAAAACATGAAGGATTTTGAATCACCCGGGACTTGTTACTGAAGAAGGTTTTAAAATCCATTGTAGTAGTAAAGTGTATATGCCACTGAGTGCTGTTCAGCATGTTATTATGAAAATAGGAGCAGCTATAAATATTTATAAAACATTTTGAAATATGTGTTATATGGAGGTTCATGAAATAGAACACCTACAGAGCCTGGACAATGCAAGACAGAAGCCACTTAGGGTTCTCTTTTGTGGAAAATAATTTCTCTCTCAAATTGTACAGTCAAGAAACTTAGTTCTTATGCTTCAATAGGATCTGGAAATATACAGCAAATTCGGGTAACATTTTTATGTTCACATCACCTATTTTAAAAATAAGTAGAAACAAGTTATCCCTGTGTGAGGCATTGCGACAAACATCCTTAGAAAGATGACAGTTCTCTGTTGTCATGATGCCTAAAGGAAGATTTGGAAGTTTGCATGAATGGAGACAACACAAAAATCAGCTGGGCAAGCTCCTGGGTAATCATCTTGGCAAGATTAAAATATAATGGAATTGTAAAATAAAGTAATTTTTCTAAGCATTCTCAATCAAATAGTTCAATATTTCGGCCTCTGAGGAAGGAGAATTCTTTGGGTTTTTAATAATGTCTAGGGTAGTATCAGATATTGTCTGTTTCTGTGCTTTTTAGCTGATTTAATAATACAAGATCATAATACAACCATGAAGAAGGTTTCCTAAGTATAAAAAGCAAAAGATAGAACAATATTGGCCTTTCAATGAATCATATTTCAGTCGAAATCTTTGCCTATTGCTAAAAAAATCCTAGGCAGTTTTCCAACTTTATTAACTTAATCTCCAAGAGTGAAATTAACTGAGTATACATTTATTTAGTTTGCTCTTACTATGAAAAAGAAATGGCTGAATTTTTCATAAAATGAGAATTTTGTCTAAATACTGAAACATCTGTGGTAGGGATGGGTGAAAACTGTAAACATTTGCTTTGGCTAAGTTTGCATCACACTGAGGGGGTGAGTTTTCATAAAATATTCATCCTATCAAGTTTTACAGTCACAAAAAGTCATGGAACATGAATTTCTTCCTGTGTGCAAAAGCGCCTCTGGTCAGATTATCTTTCTGTCCATCCATTTCTTGTCACTTGCAATTGAAAAACAGTCCCTCAGCAGTGCCCAGTTTGTGGGAGCACCACAAGGAACCTTTTTGGCAATTTTGAGTGGGAACCACAGAATCTGACTAGGGAATACGGATAGCCTGATATACCCATTGTTTTCTGGTGTAGAATTTGAGTCTGATCTTACGGTTTGTATTTTTCTGGAAAGGTATAAACAGCCCGCCTTCCAGAAATTATTCTGGGCTTTTACTGAGACCAAGTTCTTCTCATTCTCCCTCTGCCTCTGTTCCTGTGCTGTGGTGCCAGCCCTGCTTGCTTTTGTTCTGTGCCGTGTTGGGCACAGAGCAGCAGCAGGATCATACCTTGTGATGCTGGCAGGGAATCACGAGGACAGAAACGTGTCTCCTCACAGCTTTGGTGGGTTCTACTCACCAGAGGTGTTCAGAGTGCTTTCACTACAGTGTTTCTGTCTCTGCTGAGCCCATATTTGGGTCATTCATGATCTGAGCTGGGTGTGCCTTGCCTTGCCAGCAGATCTGTGCTCTTGGCTGTGCTGTCCCAGGAAGCCTGGCACGTGGGCAGCACACACTGCCTGAGATTTGATCAATACATCAATGCTGTGTGTTCAGCGCCCCTGAAAATACTTTTTTAAAATAGCTCTAAGTAGAGATCAATAGTAGTTTTCTTTTCTCTTTGTCTCCTATGCAGGGGGCAGTATTTGACAAGAGAAAACATCCCGTTTGCTGCCTTGTGAAATAAATTTTCCTTTTCTTTGCTGGAGGTAGTTTATAGCACTGTCTTGTGTGTTATTCAGTATAATCCTGTCAAAGTGGGAGTTATGCTCTATTCTGGGGCTATGCCCCTGACTTGTCATGGATTCCATGATGAGGAGTACCCACAGTATTTATGTAGCACATGGAACCGTTTAGAATGTTTTTGGAAAGGGTGACAGAACTTAGTCCATAAGGGAAATTTAGCAGTATTGCTTACAAATGGTTGTAACAAAAATTATATAATTCTAATAACTATGGTGGTAATTTTTAAAATGTGTTTTGATGCATATAAGGAACCCAACCCAAATTTGTAGAAAATATTCAAATGTGTATGCAAACAGCTTGAGGAAACTGTGAATACAGAGGTTTTAGCATCATATCTGATAGTACTGAATTTTTGGCTAAAAATTTTACTGGCTGACTAAGTACATTTTGACATATGGCACCCCATTTTGAAACAAACTGTTTTATTTAGGCTGACCTAAATTCTCCTTAAAAGGCCATGCATGGAAACTAGAGATGAGCCAGACATCTGAGGATGCCTTTGTGGTACGTCACGTTTGTGCCATTTCAGACAGAAAAATGCACTTGGCTTTGAATTTGTGTGCAGCAAGCAATAATTAATAAGCTATAGGATCAATATAATTGGTTGCTTCCCTATGGTTTTAACAGTGCTATATGCAATAACCAGTTGTATGCAAAGGTGAATATCAAAATGAAGTCTTTGAGTGTGATCTTCTTGCATTAGCAGCAGGAAATAAGAAATAAAATTTTCAGAATCACAGTTAGGTTCACAACAAAATCCTCACATACCTTTCCCAAGTTAGTAGACGTGGCTAGACTGAGGTCAGGCCATTTTCGGTCACGTAGCAGCAAGGATGTATGGAATGTCTTTTCATCCCCCTGCGCCTTCACAGCCTTCACAAAAGTAGCTCAAAATTGTGTCTCTTCTCCCAGGCAAGCAGATGACAGTCATTAATCACTGGCAACCAGTCAGAACATACTTCTCAGTTGACAAATATTGAACCTTTAAGGGCATTAGCAAATTCCTTTCCTGAATCCCTCCATCAAGCTCCTGAATCCACCGAGGGAGCTCTGGAAAGGACTGTGCCACTCTGCGCCAGAGCAACTTTCAGATGTGCTCTGCCAGAGACTGGCTTCCATAACCACTAAGAATTACCTTTAAGGATGACTGGTTAGCAGGGGTGGACAGGATTTGTGCACAGTGTAAACCACCAGGAACTCCCGGGAAAAGGAGAGGAAGTCAGCAGAGAAATGTTCATGTTGTGTAAATAACCAAAGCTGCTTTTGCTGAGGAGGGGTAAAAAAGGTTGAACCTGAGCTCGGCTCTAAGGGTTGGTGATGTTTCCATCTCCCATGGATTTTTAAATCTTCATTTCCTTTAGATAACGGTCCATCATTTAGTGAGAAATAGATGAGTAAACACCTGGTTTAGTTATGGTTTAGTTTGCTGCTTTTTAAATGATGGAACATTTATTATCCACAAGGGAATATTAATGTAAAGCAAGCCACATAGGTATGTTATAAATGCTACTAATTAACTTCATGTTTTTCTACTAATGTACAGATTTAGCCTTTCCGAAAGAAAGCGGCTCAACAAAAAATGTGTCTTTTCCTCCTTTCTCCAAAGTGACTTATTAATGGGTTGTTGAGTGGCAAAAGAACCTGGTGTTGACTCCCACATTAATATTTAATCAAGTGTTAACAGCACTACAGTATCTACATGATCCAGAGCTACTCACAGGAGTTGTGCCAGTACAAAGTGTACTTGCCCTCTGAGTGAGACTGGATTATGAAATTAAGAGCATGGGCAAGATTACCATGCCTTCATAAGCAGGTGTCTTTGTACTTTTATTTTTCTCAATTAATTTTGCTGATTTAATAGTAAAAAGTTCTATGTGGGTTTAATTGTCTGTGCAGGACTGCTCAGATTGTGATATATTTCCCTCTAGGAAAGCTTATATTGTAGCATAGCTTCTTGCAAAAAATTTTCTGAAACAACATTCTGAAAAGACATTTTTAAAAATTAGTCTATGCTGTGCATGTATGTCTCTGAGTTTTGGAAGAGGTACATGAAAAATTAATAAGATTTTAGAAGGAACTTTTGTAAAACAGTGTAATTTTATAGCTAGATGTTTTCATTTATTCTCTAATGTGTTGATTGAATGTAAACATAATGTGTTGCCTTCTTTCTGAATGTGCAGAAGAGTCTTTACTATGGGTGCAGATTTGGACACAGTTTTAAGTTGTGCCGTGTTTTTGTTGTTTTGGGTTTCGTTATTACTGTTAGGGTTTTTTGTTTTGGTTGTTGTTTGCTTCATTGATTTTTTTTTTAACCATCTGAGGGATCTGTAACTGATAGAAACACAGAATCCTAAGGGCTGAACAGTGAAAGCCTCTCCAACTCCTCGTGCCCATTTTAGAAGCCCTTTGTCAATAGAATATTAAATTATTCCTGTATTGCTGAAGTGCTCTTTACATGCTCTCAGTTTGGATTAAGTAGGTGATGTATTCTGTTCAAATAATGCCTGCACTTCGTGGCAGACACACACAAGCTGTTCTAGTGTTTCTTTGGCACTTGTTTGTTGTCATAAACAGTTGTAATATTTTAGAGGTGTTGTACTGTGTTAATTACCAAAGTAGACAAGATCCATGATACAAATAAAAATGTGAGAGAATCTGGACTGCCTAACAAAATGAAGGGCTTAAAAAAATCTAGAACATTCTAAAGTTGGACAGGGAATTGTCTCCCTTCAAGGTAACTTGAGTCTCAAGTTTCTTTATCCTATGATTTATAAGTCTGAATCATAACCTCACCCTTAAATAGAATCTGAGAGATGCTAATATTTTATTGCATTTATCAACTCCACCGCATGTCACCTGTCAGCACTGTACAAATTTCAGGAAAAAAATGAAAGAAATTCTTTTATGTAAACATGTCATTGGCAAGTCTCTTACGATTTTTTTCCTATAACTGCCACAGTCGGTGCTGCTTGTATGACAGAAGCTGTTAATAAATTAGGCCCCAAGCCTCTTGATGGCAGTGTATTTCCTTCTTGAGTTCATAGGCTTTACAGAACATTTATGTCTCATTACAGCCAGTACAGCAGTTTATGCCCTAATAAATCAAGGGAGCTTTGCAGAGATGATCTTGACAGTAATGAATCTTTCTGTTGGCATTTCCACTTCACAGGCACAAATAATGAAGCAAAACTGCCCCATCTGGCCACTCAGTAAGAGTCAAATCACAGTGGGAAACTGTTTTCTCAAGCATGACAAAGGTCACTGTGTGCGGCAGGAGTGAGCGATAGCAGGTTGTGCTGTGAGTGACAGTGTAGAATGAAGCCATTTGTGAGCTTTTATCATTATAATTACATTTATTAGCCGTGCTGCCAAGATTCAGCCCGCCCTTCTACCAAGTCTGTGTGCTCTTGCACCAAAAGCTGCCTTAACTGATTTCTGCAGCTCATTGGGAGAGCTGTTGGTTGGTTATTTCACAGGAATTGATTTCATCAGCTCAATCAGCCAGTGAAGTGGTATTATTCTCTCACAGGAATATTTTTTTTTTTAAATTTCTGAAAATGTACTGCTTTAAAAGAGCAGAAACTGCCAAAATATGCTGTGTACTAATTGTAAATGAATAGGTATAGCGGGTTCAGTCTGCTTCAGGAACATATGGAAGAAATGCAGGAATTGTCATCCCAGACTGGCCGGTGGGTCCACTGAGCCTTCTGTGTAGCCTTTGGCAGTTTGTGAGCAGGTGATCTTCCCACCTGTTCTAAAATCCTCACTTCTTGGGTCTGACATTATTGTTATTCTATTCATTTGTTAATAAAGTCCTTGCAGCACAGAGCTTGGATATACACCAAGAATCCTTGAAGATTTTTTTCAGTTCCCTTCACAGAGCACTATTCCCATTCTGGTTTTCCATAGCTCAACATGGAACAGTATTCCCCAGCGTCTCTATTTTAAAGCATATTTCTCTCATTTTGATCTTTTCCTGCTTGATAACACTGTTGGGTCTGATTTCTTCCTTTGGTAAGGTAAAGTACCTTCTCCTGGCTTAGTTTGGGGTTTTAACACTACATCAAACACTGAACTGAAAATAGGGTCTGTCAGATAGCAGTTTGTGGCTGCTTTAATTTTTTTTTTTTTT
>VZTJ01003574.1:3944782-4015105 GCA_013397795.1 Orthonyx spaldingii
ATGCCCTCTTCCTTCCTTTTCAGAAGTATGTTAGTCCTGCACAGGTGGTGTGTGGTTGTGTCTTCCTGACATTCCAAACAGAGCCACCACGTGTCACTGAGATGTTACCCTGTTCCCTGCACTCAGTGCTCCTCGTGTTTTGGGTTTGCATACAGAATAATCCAAGTGTCTGTAGGTGCATAAAGTCACTGTTCTGCCTTGAATGTTTTTGAGTTCTGAAGCGCTGTGGTTTCTGTAGGCATAAGTCAGCAATAATTTGATTTCAATTTACACGTGGCAGTTCTCCCTTCACCTACAGTGCATGTTTGTTCTGTAAAGTACAGGTGTACTTACAGGCTGCATATTTAGGGATCTCTCATCCTTCTCAGGAATGCAGGTATCCATCCTGTATTAACAACATGACACAACATTTTTGGAAAGCCTAAAAGTTATTTTTTCCAGCTCTTATTTTACAAGGGTTATGTTGCATGGTGAGAACACGATTGCCTGGGTACAAACCTGTCCAGAATATGGACAGTCACAGGCTTGTGGGAAGTACCAAGTGTTTTGTAATAACCACGGGGTAAGTAGGGACTCGTTTTTATTTTAGAGAATATTAATAATTAATTTGAAGGAAGAAGTATGTTTCAATGACATTGAGGTGCCAGGTGGATGACGTCTATCAACAGTAACATCTAAGAATGAGGAGGTTAGGTTTATATTTACAGTTCAGACAGGAAATGCTAAATTCCTTTACAGAAGAAACAGAAAGTTTAAAAGAAAAGTTTTATTCTGTTGAGAGTAAAGCTAAGTGTGAATGAATGTACAACAGCAAGTGCTGTAATGCTTCCCTTACACGTGGTAACACGTGTTGGTGATGCAGATGGTGAAATCAGGAATCTCTTTCGTGAAAGAGGAGCCAGTGTTCCAAGAAAGTACTGGAGGTGCCATACTTGGTGTTACAGACTGAACAAGGTGCTGCACCAGTGATAGTGTTGGAGATCTTGCTCCTTTCCACCTTTGGTTGCAAACTTTGCTTTGCCTTCATCACCGTGTCCTGAACTCCGTGATTGCTGTTTCATTTCATCCTGTTCCACCCCTGCACTGAACTCTCCAATGCCTGGGATTCTTCTCTTCCTGCTGCTGTCTGTTGGAATCTTGTTTCTGCCTGACACAATTGCACATTGATGTTTCTCCCTGTCTCTCCCCATACTGTGTCTGTTTGGGAAGTCTTTTTTGATTCAGGCTGTTATTCTCTTTTTTTTTTGGCTAAAAAATCTGTTGATTTGTTGTTTGTTTTTCTATTTCCCAAAGACCTCCAACAATCATATCTGTATTCAGATTTATTCAAATTTATTCCAAAACAAAGTCTCTATTTTGCAGGACAGAGGAAAATTAAGTGCTGAAGGTCCTTTTTAGCAGCAGCATACAAATTTTCCCAATTGATACAAGCATTGTAAAGCTTCAGGCAACCTTCTTGCTCTTTAAGAACAAGACTCAAATGTACAAATTCTAGGCTATTTGTATGCTTTTCCTGTTCTAGCCTTTTTTTTTTTTTTTTTTTTCCTTTTCTTTCCATGCATGAAGACTGACAAGTTAAAAGATTATAGCTTTCAACTGCAGTCTTGACAGATATTTATCTGTAGCTTTTATTTTGTCTGTCTTGTGATGGGAGTCACTACTAAATTTCAATACCTTGCCAGCGTCTGTGAAATGCAGGGAAGGAGAAATACTTGTGCAGTTTTTGTGTCATAACAACAACTTTGATTGCTGTTATCCAAACTGCCTTTTGTCGTACAGCATCACTTCAGTCTGCTTTGTCTTACATGCAGGTGTTTGTCTCCGCTGAGCGCTCATGTGCTGGCCTGTGTGAAATGTATGGAAGTGGTGCAGCTTGTTTCATCAGCTGTGATGATTATGAAGTTTCTTTGTAAATTCCGGTGTTCTTTTTCTTAGTTCGTTCACTTTCAAAGTTGAAAGGAAGGCTCAAAGAAAGTACATAAAATCAGTGTTGCGTCAGTTCCTTTGGTTTGTATCTTTTCTGGCTTTCACCAAAGTATTGCCATTTGTTGACTCTGATTCTGAGTGAGAAACACATTTCTTTTAAAAAATTGTGGGCTGATGCTTTAGAGAAAGACATATTTTTAATTACAGCTTTTAAATTTTACTGTCCCAAAAAGTATTTCAAAACAAAGCACTTCTTTTTATCCTTTTCTTCATCACATGTTGTATCTTATAGCCAGCGTAGATCTGGCTCAGCTGATCTGTCTCCTAGAATCACTGGTCTTGCTTCAGAGGGGAACATATTTTGCTTTCTCTGGTATGATGTAGCAAGGATAAATTTGACCTCTGGAGAGTTTACAGTTTTAACCCTACAGTTTTTATGTTTAGAGGGTTTTGCCACATGCCTGTGACTCTCAGATATAGTAAAGATCTCTTTAGCTACTATTCCTTTAGCAGCTTAAATCAATCTAAGGCTATGGTGCCGTTATTATATGTGATAGCACACAAAAATGTGCAAATAATGCAGAATACTTTGGGAGTCTAAGTTATTATGATGCCCCTTATCTTTAGTGTGTTGTTACTCATGGCAGTCTGTGGTTTTGAAAAGAAAAATTGTCTGCTGGTGAAGTTAATAATGTTCATGTTTGACAATGTCACGTGTGGCTGTTGCATTAAGATGGTTTATGCTGTAAGACCTGAAAGTAAAAATAGAATTTTTTTAAATTTTTTTTTTTGCTACCAGGAGCTATATTTCCAACCCTGTTAACAGAACTCTTTGGGAATTGCCTAGTGAAGTAACTGGTGCATGGTAGAGTAAAATTAGCCAAAGCTGCAAGTGTTTGCAGCAATACCTGAAAGTGATATGTGGGAGAGAGACTCACTGAATTTAGAGTATTTGCTGTTGTGGCCAGTTTCTGTCCTGGGTGTTTTCAGTTGACAGTCTCTGACTCTAAACCAGATATAGTGTGAACCAGGTATAGCCACATTTATTCCTTACAAGAGATACTTGAGATATCCCTAGAAACACCCAGTTGCCTTCAAGAACAACTGTGAGTGTACAAGTGTGGTGCTCTCAGATGTTGGGCTAACAAGACACTCAAACCTGATTTCTCTGGGCTGTATCTGTTTGGTAACATTCTTCAAACCATGCTGAACATTAGGAGTGAGTGCTAAACTAAATTTACATACTACCTGGAGTGCATACTGGTTTCACGAGCCGAACTGTTTTTCAGTTCAAAGATAATATTTCCGTTTAAATTAGTAGGATTTGTACAATATGACCTTCTGAAAGGGATTTATACCATACTAATCCCTGTTATGAAATGTTAGTCTGAATATTTTAGTTGTTTTAAATATGCATTGGTTCAAGTGGGTCTTTATTAGCAGTATTTATTCCAAGTTAGAAAAGTGGATGTCTAACAAAACCCTCACTGTAAGAATGTTTGGAAATGCATGCAAAGTTTTTCACAACAGCAGTGCATTTTTGTATATCCTATTTAAAGTGCCTGCTGGCAGGAAGATCATTCCACTCATCTTCAGGAGATCAGGATGTCAGTGTTCCTTCCCTTAGCAACAAATACCCTGTCAAAAAGTGCAACTAAAGCATGCATTGGTATCACACAAGTTCTGGACATGGTTTGAGGCTGTTAGGTTAATCACACTGGATCTTAGAGAAAATTCTGTGTTCAGAGCTCTTTTTAGCATATATTTATGATGTTCTATACATTGTGGTGTACTTAAGACATCTAAAAAAACCACAGTAGCTTCAATCAATTTTACTTTCCAGCTGGCAGGAAAATTAGCATTAGGAAAAGCAATAATTGTAATTATGCTAAGATCAAATTATGACTAATTTGAAATATTGGCAACCTAAAAATATTTCTCCCTTTCCCTGTTTAAATCACATGATAACCACATTATTTGCTCTGCTTACAGGTCAGTAATTTGTATCTGCTTGCAAAAAAGCTAAATTTGTTTGCCTCTACTTTTTCTAGGATAGAGAAAATATGAAGTTTCTTCATTATCTCCTAATACATGCTCTCTGATGAAAGCATACAGAATCCTTGAGATGTGTGTAGATTTGGCAGCCTTGTAATGCAGAAATGTTCCATTAAATTTGTAAATTGAGTTTGGGCTGTGGAATACTTCCAAATCATTAAGCATTAGTATATAATGCTGCTATTATAATTTCTCTGAAGTGGGATTTATATTATTTGGGATATTTTTTCTCTTTTAACTGCATGATTTTTTTGGATTTCTTTTCTATATTTTGTCAAGTCAAAGAGATGTCTTATGACTTTTAAAAAGCCTTTTATCCCAAGAGAAATTTTTAAAAAATGCTGAAAACATCTCCAAATTCACAGAACATCAAATAAATCTTTTAGTATTACAAGTTATCAATGACTGAGTGAGATGTTACAGGTAGGAGGCTTTTGCTTCCTTTCAGCAGGTCCCATCTATCTGTGAGTGGTTTGGGTGTTCTGCTTGCTGCTGGAAGCACATGGGGTACACTCTGCATGGTCTTCTGGTTCAGTTTTTCATCCCACCACCCTAACTGAGCAAGTTTCTGAAAGGATCCATGTCCTTTATTTCCCATTTCTGTCTGGCCACGTGTTCTCTGAGCTGCCACTTGAACATGGCCTCAGAGAGGTGAAGGGTTTCTTGGATAAATTGCCTGATTCTACAAAGATGCCTGGAATCCAAAGGAAGATGATGCAGGTCTTGTACTGTGATATTCAGCTGGAAAAGCTTCCTTGGTGATTACCATTGGAATATTCCTGAAAGCAAACTTTCTGTAGAACTGATGCTCATAATCTCTGGTTCAAAGCATATCTTAAAATAACATTAATAGAAGTTAATATAATAAGGCAAATGTGCTGCTTGCATATCAGAGGGCTTACTGCTGCATCTAATTAGAACAGCTTTTTAAAATTTTAATCTGTTAATAAATTACTTTGCATGCACATTAAGATGTTAATATTCATATTTGATTTGATTTTCTGTTGTTAACACTCATAAAGCTTTATTTTTTTTTAAATTGATTGAAGGAGATGACTATATCTGCATCTTGTCATTATTTAATTAAAGCATTAGTTTCATTAATAGAAGTAAAATTGCTCTTGTTACCTATACAGGAATACTTTCAGTGTGGTTTTTTAGCTCTGTTCTCTTGCATGTTTTTTCAGACCCAATATTTTTATTCCAGACTTCTTTTTCTTCAGAATTTTGTTTGCTTTTCATTTACAGACCTTCATGATCACCAAGAGTGATGTGCATGCTAAAGTGAAAAATTAAACTAAGCAATAAATAAGGCAGCATGCACATTAGAAGATCATGCTAGTGTATAAAAGTAGTCAGCCTTTCTTTTATGTGACCTTTAAATGGGTAATGCTTCCCTTGGGACCCAAGTGAAAATACTCAGGGATGCAGCGAAGGCAGGTCCTCTCAAGAATGTACAAGTATCTGCAATAACAGATGTGCAAATTCTGCCCTTTGTCCTCCCACATCAGAATAAGCTGGAAACATGATTGGATTGCTTCATATTAAGTGAAAGTGGAGACTTGCCACCTCCTTTACTTGTTAGCTCAGGTGAGCATTTGTGAAGTCATTGCACTTTGTAAAGAGCAGGACTCTTGAAGCATTCTGTTGATACTTTTCCTTTTAAGCGGTACCTTCTCATTTTATACAAGTTTAGGGGAAGTTTTATGCACAAAAAGTCTTGCACCTTAGTCAGTTTTTGTCATAAATTGATGTGGCTCCAATTTCTTTTGGATTACATCCTCTGCAAGAGACAGACATTTAATTTTACACTGGGACCAACTGCAGTCATAAAACAAAATAAAGGAGGAACCAGTGCCAGGCCCTTGAAACACAGTCCATTGGCTGTGAAATAACACAAATGAATAAAGCATCCTTCTTATATTAGATCTCCTCACATGAGAGCATTCATTATCTTTTACCTTCCATCTGTAAGGCTTATGAAGAAATATCTAGATAGGGAAGTCCTCAAACCCTTTCCATTTTCCTCAAGCTTTGGACCTGGGGGTGCATACAGAAGTAGCAAGACTCCAAGATGTCAGCAGGCTGGAGTGCCACTGTGCAGTGTGAGAATCTTAAACATGGCTTTGAGCACTGCTATGCAGTACAAGTCAAGTCTGGAAATGAGATGACAGACTGCTGTTCTTGGTGTGTAGTCTTATCTTACTTTTTGAGCTGATTTCTACTGTGCTTGGCTGGCTTTGGAATACAGAGCTTAACCATACAGGCTTAACCATAAAGTGTGTTCCCAATGTGCAAGGAAGGTCTTGAAAGACAGTGAATTTTAAAATATTTTTTGTTGAGTATGCAGATCTTCACTCCATGTAATACATCAACAGCTGCACCTTACTGCTGAAAGTTTTTCACATGGTTCAGGCATCTCTGCCTCTGTTTAGGAATCAAAAGCCAAAAGTACACCAGATAAGGCTGTGACACAGTGTTGACTTACCCCTAGTCCTTTCTCCTAAAAACCTCACTTCCCTCTGCTGCACAGAAAGGATTGGTGGTGAGGGGAGTGTTCCTCAGTGAGCTGTTGGAACCCTGGGCTGACATTACCCATTGACAGCCTTTCCCAGCTCTCCTGTGTGGAACAGTTCTGATGGTGTTTAGGATATCCACAGTCCTGTACAGTGGCTAATTGGTCCTTTCATGTGCCTTAGTGGCATTTTTAAAAGCTCTCAGGAGTTCTACCCAGTGGATGCTGTTTCTGAGAGTCACAATGTCACTTATGTGTACCTTTATGTACCTTTGCAAAGCAGTTCTTAATTCAGAGTGGGAAATCTTATTCTTCCATCTTTCTCTTGTAAGACAAATGAAGAAAAACCCCTTTCTTTTCATAACATAATTATGACACTGATGCATTTTTAACTGCAAATCTTTTGAGTTTCTGCAGCTTCACAATTTCTGCATACTTCAGAATTTTTTAGAACATAATGTATGAATTGACAGCAGTGTATTTTCTATTCTTTTTGCAAAAGCATCAAACTATAGAGAAAAATCCTGTACCTTATCACATGCTGTTTTAATAATATACACATGTTTGAATATTGAAAATTTCTTTGTCTTGTGTTCTGGTTTGGGGTTTATCTCAATCTACTGTGTAGGAAGCTACATATTACAATTAATAGTAAATATGTGCGTGCCTTTGGATGTGCTAGAAATTGACTGGAGTGGCTGTACAAAAGTTGAAAGGGAAGTGTTGAAATGGGAAAAGAGGGAGAAAAGAATCCAAAAAAGGGAATAAGAGAGTCATCGTGACTATTAGGAAAGGATTCAATATAGAGTCATCACTTTGTTGACAATGAGAGATCCAGGAAGGAATTCCACTCAAGCTGTCCCATCTGTGCAGCATTAACAAGAGGAAAGGCAAGAAACATAAAGGAAGATGCTTTAAAAAGGGACTTTTATTTTTACTTAGATGTGTGTGCTTCTTGGAAAACCAGGGCACTGCACACCCTCTGTGCACTGCCACTGCGCTGGGTCCAGACAGCAAAAGTGGTGCTTGAAAATGACTTTCGTGTAACTTTCCATATGAAACAAAGTATGAGCAAAATGAGAGATCCCATAATGTTTCGATAGTTTGGTGAGAGGGATGTGATAGGGTACAGCTCATTTTCGTATGCTTCTTAATAAGCATGAGGTTTGCAGCAATAATATGAGTGCCAACAGTTTCCAAGAGCTTCCTTCTGTCTCTTCTCTATTTTACTATGGCCAGACTTCATTTCATCCTGATGGAGAACAAGCCATCAGTGTCTATCTTTTTCATCTGCAAACTAGAGAATTATTTAAAGAAAATGGCACTAGCTGGCCATTACTAAGCTACTATTTGTAGGAGTTATTAGAAATTGCTAGGTGGTAATTGTATTTGTTAATCATTAGCTGGTATTTTTAAGAAATTTGAGCAGTTAAAGGATTGATAACATGTAATGGTCGTAGTCTACAGGGCACAACAAATTGGTAGCTCTTCAAGGAAAATGTATTTGAGTGTTTACCTTTAGCTCACAGTTAGCTGGACTGTGTGACCCAGAATTGAAAGAGGTTTTTTTACATCTCAGTTCCTCCCTTTGGCAATGGAGGAGGTTAGATTCACATATTTTGTATTTGTATATTCACATCTTTTCATATTCTTAACTGCAATTTTTCTTAGTAGAAACAAAATTGAGCTTAAGTGAATGGGGGAAAAAATGTTTTCCTATGTTGGCAAATAATATTTCTTCCTTGACAAAGTAAGAAAGTATAGATTTAATATCTTAATTTTGCATGTAATGCTTTACTGTGGCTAAGAAACAGAATTTGGTAACTTACAGTATTGCATTTACTTTGACTTTGTCATGTTTCATTGAGTAATTTCTATAGGAACTGCTACATCCATAATAGATTAACTGTAACTTTGCCATCTACTGAAAAGGAGAATTTATTACTCTGTTCATTCTACTCTTTCTGGAGCCTGGGGTGAGTATAAATAAAATAAAAAATAAGGTGTCAGAACTCAACAAATGGAGCACCAGAGGAATATCTAAATTATTTTCAATGGTTTCTTATATTGCAAAGTCAAGAAGGGAGAAGTTAAAAATTGACACAAGTTCTGGGGACTTGGGATGGACTTAGGGATGAGTCAGAGCTCAGCTTGTCTTTGGGGGTATTGAAGGGAGTGGCTATCTTACGAAAAGAATAGAATGCAGCAGAATTTGTCTATTTTCATAATCTTTCTACTCACTTTGCTGGTAATAAGTTTGTTAAGAATTCCCAATCCTTCTAGTAATTTTTTGAGGAGTCTGCTTGTAATTTTTAGTATACATAAAAATTTGAATATCTATATATAAAAATTTGAATATATAGATATTAAAAAATATTTTTTGTTTGGGAAATGCAAACCTTTTCTAGTTCTCCACAGTAGGCAAAGCCATAGACTTGTTTCTCTAATATTTTTTGTTGTTCCTAAGTTAAAATAATGCTTTTAATCCTTGCCATAGATTTTGTTTAATTTCATATAAAGCAAAAGGATATGAGGTTTACAGCTACCCAAAACCAGCACATTCTTGTCAGTAGCCTGATTTGAAGTGTCACAATGGAGCTGTTCCTGTATTAAGCTAAATTCACTTAACTCCATGAGGGAGGTGCTCAGAGCTGAAAGGACAGGCTGCTGGTTGCAATGGATGCAAAATTCCACTGTTCTGTAAAACACTTGGAGCACTGCTCACTGTCAAAGAATTTTTCAATTTGTATTTGTTCTTCATTAGTTTATGATGTTGCAATTGTATTCAGGACAAACACATGTTTTATTTGGCTTACCATCACTCTTTCTCATGTTTCTGATTTTGTCTGATATATATGCGGTCTTAAAAAGAGAAACTTATTTATACTGATGGTAAAAATCAAATGCTTCAAATTTTAATAGGGATGTCAAAATTAAAACTAAAATGAAATACTCTGGTTCTGAATGTCACATAGAAATTTGTCTTTAAAACAGCACTGGAATTCATCAATTAAAAATTATATTCTCTGTACAACTGAAGTTTTGTGCATATTATACATTTTTATTGGAAGCACTTTTCTCTCGAGGCTTCTATGATAAACTTAATAAAATACACATTCTAAATGTGCTAAAATACCTTTAAATATTTTGATTGTCATTAAAATTTTCACAGTTGATCAGATCATAGTGATAATAATGAATGACAGTTCAGTTTCATGGAATGTTTGTATCTGAAGTCCTTAGGATACATTTTTTTTTTATTTCTGGCTTATGGATAGAGAGAATGCATTGCAGAGAGTTAGAAATTCATGATGATTAAAATTAATGAAATGGCAATATAGCCAGGATCACATTCCATTTGCAATGACTGCACAATAGTAACAGAGGTAGAGGTACAGCATGACTGCAGCTTTGGTTACAGAGCAAAGAAAGCTCTCCAGGAGACAGTGTAGATGTTTAAGTGCATTACTCCTGGATCTCTTTGTACTTCAGTGGTTTTGATCTTAAAATCTGCTGAACCCTGCAGCCCAATGGCCCCCCATTAACACTGGGATCTCTCTTCAGTCTCAAGGGGTCAGGCACATGCACAAAGGTGATTCTCTGGTGGCCACAACAACAGCAGAGAGCACAGAGAACGTTCAGGAGCGATGGCATTCCCCTGGGATAGCTGTGATTATGGAGCAATCCTGCTTCATTTCTGTCCTACCTGAGCAAGCCAGGTGCTCCTCTGACCCCTGAGAGAGTGTGGCACTGCCTGCTGCAGCCACAGGTCACATATTTATTTATCTGTTGCTTCCCTGTTGTGGCAACGATGCCACTCCAAATCCTTGTGGCGTGCCATGATATTTTTGAGGTTTGGGAGAGAACTTGGCGTGCTGTCTGAGGGTACAAGCAATGGAAACACTGCAGACAGGCAGTGCAGGGCAGGTTGAAAGCCTCCTGCCCTGGCAGAGCTGGGAGTGCTGCATCAGGTGTGGGAGAGTTGGTGCAGATCCCGTGGGGAGCCTGGGGTTGACTCTCGCAGCTGCTCTGCACTTGTGCTTTGACCTTCTAAACTAAAAGTACTGGAGTATTGCTGTTAATGTGCAGCTCCTTCTACTCTGCCTGAAGCATAAATCTACTCTGGCCCTTTCCTGACTGTTGGATTGACTTTTGACTGGAGAAGAAGGCAGCTGTAATGGGTAGATGCTAGAGGGATAGGTGACTTTCTGTTTGCTTCTGCTCAAAACCCAGCAACAGCTTCTGATTGAGCCCAAAGGCTTTAAGAGGGTATTCCTGTCAGTTCTCAGTCTTTTGAATTTTCTTTAAAGCTTGATTTACTTTTGTTTAATTGCTTAGATTTTGAGGGTTTATGTGTTTTATTAATTTACAGCAGTAATGGGGGGGCCCAGAGCAGGCACCTCTCACTCCTTTGGCATGGAGTGTGGCACTGGGGTTTTCTCCCTGCCACAGCCCCACGCTGCTGCTCTCTCCAGCTGATTTATCTCCCATCCCTCTGCGTTGCCTCAGCCCAGACTGAGCCCATGAACAGGGTAAACTCGAGCATTAATAGCTGATGAGGACACTGTCAGGCATTTGATGATCAACTCAGAATACCTTGTAATGCTCTCTGGTCGGCACCTTGTGTTCCCTCAGCAGCCTTGAGCGTGTTCAGCTGCCAGGATATTGACTGGATAGCTTCCACTGGCTGCTGTAAGTGCTGTGCTATTGTAATTTCCAGCTTCTGTTTCTCTGCTGTCATTTAGAAAACTGCACATAGTCCAGATTGGGATTTTATGGTCTGCTGCCCCCTTGGACAGTTTATTTCTATTTTGATGGAGAAAACCTTTGAAAATGGCTGTAATCTAGAAAGTATATAGATGGTGCATGGCCATGATGCTATCATAGTATGTGGAAAGTTGATGGGGTCATTGGTCCCTTGATAAGAGATGAAAATAGTACAAACTTGCGTAGGGCAGAGGAAAATCAAATATCCCAAACTGCATAGAATAGATCAGAAGTTTTCACTGGTATGTTCATGCAGAGATCAAGTTTTACATCGTGTGTTTGACATTTTGAAGGAGTAAGAGGGCAGAAGGAAGTGTCTGACTTAGTAGTTATCAGTGTTGATGGGGATCCTGATCCTGTAAGAACTTTGCTCAGAAGGGGTGGAGGGAGAACTCCATTTTTGCTCCCTGAAATACATGAACAGGAGCCTATTTCAAAGGTTTATGTGATAATAAAATAATAGTGGATGATCTTTCAAAGCTAATGTTCTTGTGATTGGATGCAAAGCAGTTTTGGCTAATTCATTAATCTGTAAATTGGTCACCAGGTAAATACTGTCATTGAAACAAGTAGTGTTGTGTCACATTGGGAAGGTGGGATGAAGAAGTGAAGGGGATTTGCAGAGCAATGAGAAGTGTTGTAGGCTGCAAAGGCAGGTAATTTTCAACATTTGTGGGTTTGATTCATGCTGGTATGTACTAAGCCTTTACTTAGCCTTCAAATTATATTTCTTTTTTTTTTTTTTAATACTTCAAACTTTTTCTTCTGTAAAGTTACAAAAAAAAGAGGAAAAATAGTGGCTCTTTATCTGTCAAGTGACTTTTACATATTTGGCTTTTAAATTTTTTTTATTCATATTAGTTACAGGTTGTACTTAAGTAGTTATTAAATATTTACATAAGCTTTTTGCTTAAAAGGCATTATTCAGAAATTAAGAACATTTTATAGTAGATCTTAAAAAATGATGCCTCACTAATCCAAAATGAGGTGAAGATATATCTTAGAGGGTACTGCTACATTGCTGCAGTCAATGGAAGATTACCCAATGTTCACATATTAATGTCCACTGTAAATTCAATTAATTAGCAAGTAATTTGGAGAGAAATGCAATTACTGTTCATTAATTACTCATGATTACGAACACCCATTATGAAGCATACATTAAATACAGCACCAAGTGCAATTGCTTCAGTTTTAACTTCCTTTTTATTTATCTTTTGACATTGTTTCTGTTTTATGTCAGGATGCAGCTGTGATCCTGTAAAGACTTAAGTGTGTGCTTAGCTTTGTGTGCTGGGAATATTCTGAGTCTTCTGTGAAAACATTTTAATTTGTGACCTTGTCTGTTTACTCTTATTTGGGTTTGCCACTTCCATAAGTAATTTCACTACGTCCTGACACCTTTTAACCTTTCTGCCCTGATGAACTGCCTAAATTTTGAGCTCAGGGTGCCTAGAAATCAAATCTGGCACTGCATACTCATGACTGAAGGATAGTCATAGGTAAAACCGTTTGAATTTTCCACAGTAAATATTTTTTTTTAAATAATATTGTGACATTAATGAATCTTTAGGAGAAAATTTTATGTCAGGAGACTGTGAATTTCTCATTAGCTCATGTAGCACCAGCAGTTTGACCTCATGGGATGGAGGAGCTGGAAGCTGTATCCCCTCAGGATGCAGGATCTGGGACCTTTTTCTGCTTCACCAGCTGCCCAGCATATGGAGTATCTGAGGCCAGCTTAAGGCCTCTGCTTGTTCTTTGCAGGGAAAAATAGAAAGAACATGTGATGTTTCTGTCTAACCTTTTGAAAGAGGATGAAAAACCAGGTACCTTGCAGGCATATTTAGCTCAGTGGCCTTAAACTGTGCCTGAAAAACTTCCTAGATGACCAGATGAAGAAGGGCTGGGTGGAGAATCTGCGTTTGTACAGTGTATTTGTGAAAAAATTCCTGGAGATAAAATGAAATATTTGTCTATATCTGTGCAAAATCTCAGGACCCAAGTTTATGAATTCTCGTATAAAGACCTTGTCCCACCGTCTCTAAAACAAGCAGCACTATTGGTCAATATTTGGAATTAATTATTTGATATATGTAGTTGCCAACGAGAAAGGGAGTTTCTACTTTGCAGAAAGTTTCCCAGCTTTCTTTGTCATTCAGTGATCTGTTTCTTGCAAAAATCCTGTAGGTATCTATCTGTATATTTTCCTAAGCTTTATTTGGGACCCTGGAACCACAATCTACAGATTTTCAGAGAAATTTCTCATTCAAGTTGCCCTGTGATGCCTTGTGACTGTGATCTACCTTGTAAAGTCAAATAAAAATTTGTCAGGAGTGCTTGGGATGAGGAGCTTTGTTCATGAAAAGCTTCACACCGTTCACTGTATGTGTTCTGCTCCCTGGCTTCACCCAAATGTTGTTTTGTAAATTTTGTGTATTACAAACATCGCATATGTGACAACGGCTCCGTGCTTAAAATACAGAATATTTGAACAAATAAAAGGCATTGAAGATCCTGGCTTAAAAATGAGATCTGATTTCTATTCCTGCCTTGTTTTCAGGGCAACAGACTGCTTAGAGCCTGTGAGCTTTTGCTTATCTTGGCTTTTTTTTTTTTTTAATGAATAAACCCACCGAATTTGCAGATTTTTTGAAATTCTGTCTGCATAAATTAATTTTATTTAACTTTTTTGTACCCCACTTGAATGGGCAATACCTGGGGTGTCTGACCTGTTGCAAATGAAATGGCACATGCAGGCTGTGTCAGTGTAGCCAAAGCTTTGCATGAGCGTTTTAATGTCCTATGGAAATGCATAAATAGTTGGCTGTAGAGTTTAGATTAGTGGCCCATTTGATTCTGAGATCTCTACAGCTACCAGAGACAAAAATCACCATAAAAAATAACAAAAATAAACCTGACACTGAATGGATAAACCTGAACAAAATGCCTTTGATTGGAGCATTTGGGAGAGCTGCCAGGCTGGACTTTGAGATGTTTATAATGGGTTATGTGTTGATTGAGGAGAGGAGCATGAAAGGTGCAGTTTTAGCACCCCCAGCCTATGCCAAAGTATGCAAGAAGGTGGGGACTGCTGTTTGGACAGGGGACAGATCAATTAAATCTTTTAGGACAGGACGCTTTAAAATGCGTGTTTGTAAGTTAAGACATAACCTAAACATTTCAATCACAGGAGATTCTGAAGTTTTATCCAACTGGTGAGTTCTTGGTGGGGAATCAACATTGAAACAGACTCTCTCAGGTCTTCAGCAATTCATTTATTTTCAGCCATGTAGTTTTGAATTGATTGAGCATTTAAAATTCTTTCTCCCTTGCTAATTAGAGACTGTAAGAAGGTGGGATGATGCAGCTTTTTTTTCAGTTTCAGATCAGACAGTTTTATTTATTCAAACGCATTTTGAATCCTTTTAATATAATAAATCTGACAAATGTCATAGTTGAATTGTAATCTTAATTAGGAATATAATTTTACCATTCTGATTCCCAAATTCCTAACCAAAATTAAAGGTTAAAAAGAGCTTATTGAAAGAAAGAGCTAGACACTGACAAAGGGAAAACTAAGAGTAGATACATTATTTCCTGTAGCCCTTAGAGATAAACAATTACCCTGTTTCAGTAGTTTTATCAAACAGTGAAACCTGGACTAAAAATTGGCTGTTATCCATTTTGTTTGTAAAGTAGTTCTGGAGTTAATAAATTAAAGCATATTGGTACATTAAAGTTTTGACCAACAGATATTTTTATATGGAAATGATGCATGGTTTGCTAGATGGGAAATGGTGTGGAATAGCAGTGACGATTTTAATCCTGAAGAAATAAAGTAAAATTTGACATGAAAATGGATACGTGAAAAATTTCTTGCTTTGCTTTATGCTATCAGCACAATTTAATCTTCATTATCTGGCTTTGGGTTATCTTTTGGGAACTGAAAGTCTTTTTGTGAGAATTGTAGTTTTGACCATGAATTTTATTCCTAAAAGACCTTAGGACATTTGAGTAGTTTTCTAATGTGAGACATATTGTACCCTTGGGATTTTCCTATCTGCAGTTTGTCTTTTTGTGAAGGTTTGTGTTGTGCCATCCAGGTCAGCACAGCAAGCAGTTAAGCAGATAAATAATTCTACTGAGCACTCAAGGGCAGAAATATCATGAATGCCAACAGAGAGTTACCTCAGTGGAAAAAAAGGCTTTAGCAAGGTGAGACAATAGAGCTCGTGCGAAAACAGAGATGAAGAAAATGTCTGTCCTGGCAAACATAAATCAGAGTACAGCAACTGCAATTCTGTGTTGGTAAAATTAGAGGTAAGAATTTTAGTAGAATGGATTGGACAGAAACAAAGTTGTAAAGCAATGAGCAGGATTAGATTGAACAGTCTGCTTTGGATTCTGGAAATAAACAAAAGAGTGAAGAATGAGTGAAAAGTAGAGTGAATTAAGGATTTTTTTTCAAGAGTTTGGAATAAAAATGCTGAATATTCATACAAGCAGATGGTAAGCTGGATTCTGCTTTATTAGACAGCTTGAAGGCTAAAGTATCCCTACAAAATTCAATGGAAACAAAATTCATCAGATAAATTATTAGTGCTGAAAACAAATTTCAGTAAGAACGTAACATGAATCCATGACTGTTTGCTTAAAATAGCTGACAAAACAATAGAACATACAATAATTTGAATTTTTTTATAACAAATTCAAATATAGTTTCACTGGTCAGTACTGAGTACCAGTATGTAGGCATAGATCAGACTAAAATTCAAACACTGAGCTACTTTTCTCTTTCACTCTTTTTATTTACTTAAACCCTTTCAAATGAAACTGTGTTCTTTAATTGTTCTGTGAAGAACGGTCACATCTTACTTTTTAAATAATGTTTATTTTAAAAACCCATTGTTTATTATTTTGGTTTTATTTAGCATGCAGGAAAGTGGACCAATGCTAGCATGGAGTAAGCCAGAAACAGCACCAACTACTAAACGTGTATTCCTCTCATGCAGTGTCACCCTGCTTTGTGTTCATACCCACATGCTGCTCTGATAGTCACAAATGTTCCTGGGAGACACAAACTCTCTTTTTTCATACCATTCTTTGTTTCTGTGATGTTTGGTAATGTTGTGTATCCATATGAAAAGACAGCACCAAATAGGAAAATTTGCTCTTCATTTACTGAGTCACTGTGAATAGGATATTAGACAGACCTGTGCAGGCACTTGCTGTGCATTACCAGCAGAAAAAGGAACAGATTTTAGGCCTTTGAATCCCAGATCCCTGCATTATTCTTTATTGTCTGGGTGTCAGTTTTCTGAGTGGTGTAAAATTCAACCAGTATCTCCTGAGGCAAAATGTCAATGAATTCACCTATTCAATTATTGGGCCTTCTATAAATTTGTTATTACATTTTTATTATACAGGTAATAGTAAAATGCCTTGGGCATCCTTGCATAAAATAGCTCAACCAATATTAAGTTGCCAGCAGAACAGCAAACTCTTTTCCTGCCCGTGTGTTTGAGGGACTCGCTTTGCTCAAAGTCTCCATAACAAGATGGCCCTGCTGTTATGTTTTTATGAAGGTCATTGGTTCTGGACAATTTCAGGCAGATGGTGGAACAAGAGTTTCTAATGGAAAATGCTCTAGTGTAGACCTCTTTTGAATTAAAGTCAGGACAGCTTCAACACTTTTACAACTGGAGCAACCCTGATGAGACTCCTAAATAGACATTGTTCAAATTATTGGGATTGAAAGAGTAATTTTGAAGTTAATGTAGAAATTATATTCTGTATTGTCCTGTACTTTTGAACTGAGTCAAGATACTCTTCTGTGTGGGATATGTTGCCATAACCTGATTTTGAGAAAAGGAATGATGGTAGAAAGGGTAACATCTGAAACAAATAGTTGCAATTCCCTGGCCAGTTGCCCATGGAGAAAACTTTTCTGGGCTCAGCTGCTGGGTCCAGGGCAGCTGGAGGAGCTGGTGCAGCTCCCGTGTCAGTAATGTGTGTAACAAAAATAGGAATAGACCCTGCATAGAAAGGGAAGAGATCCTTTTCAGTGCATGAGCTGACTTCTTCCTTGAAGTGCACTGGCATTGTTTCGAGTTTTCTCCTGGTTCAACATCAGCCAGGGAATCGTCAGCCTTGTCCTAATCTCCCTCTGACAGTGGCCCAGATAACCAATAGCACTGGCTGGCTGAGGAGAGGGTTGAGATATCTGACTGAGACTAATGGCTCCGTATGCACAATCACAACAAATAAAGGAAAGCACTTCACCAGCCCATGTGCAGCTCCCCTCCAGTACTAACACTGTCAGGGAGTTTAGACACCTCTTGTACATCACTTGTCTAAGGGATGCATTGAATTTTGTTTTAGACTTATAAAATTACTCTGTTTCTAGTGAAGCTTTCAGAAAAATATTACTTGAGGAAGTTTGTTGTGATGGGGAAATTACAGAATTCTAGGAACATATCTTAGAAAATGTCTGACAGCGAATAACAGATACATCACACAACACTGAAAGATGAAGTTAAGAGTTGGGAACAGGAACGCTGTAGGAGAAGGCACTTGGCAGTAAAAGCTCTTCAGTAGCTTTCCAGGAAAAAAAAGGTTATGGAAAGGGCTTGCACATTGAATTGTGGCTTGTGTTTGCAGTAATTTACCAGAATATGGTGGGTGCTTCATGTCCACTCTAAACTACATTAATAGGGCCTTTGGGTTGATCTGAAAATGAAATCTGAAGTGTCAAAGTTGGCAGCTGTAAACTGAGGGATGGCAGTGTCTGTGTGTTATTTGTCTCAAATAAATACACTGTTATTTGAAAGCTGTGTTTATTCTTCTGTGAGATTCCTGTACTTGAGTGATCTTTATACGTGTTCTGGTTCAGAAACACACCGTGCCTCTATCTCATTTATTGCATTTCAGCATGGTGGAGCTCTTGTAGGTAGCTTAAAAAGATACGCAGTTTTATTAAAGTGGACAATCTTCAAGTAAATTTTTTCTTTTACTTTGAATAAAAAAAATTGTCTAGAAAAATGTGAGAAAAAAATTAATTTCAGTGACTGTAATGATAACGTAATTGTGTGCTTTACTGCAACACTGTGCCTGACATCAGAGTAAATGTTACAAGGACTAAACAATAAAGGTGCTCTTCTATTCAGGGCCTCCTCTTCCTTGCTCTTTCTTCCAGGGAACGTGTGGGGGATTTACAAGTATACCTCATGTCTTTGTAGCACAGAGAGCACCACAGCGTAAGTGTGGCAATGTTGAGACATGCCTATTAATAAGAACTTGAAGGAGTTTTTCGGAATTTTGCATGCAGGTATTCTTATCCTCATACCTTCCAAGGAGATTAAACTGATAAGATCAGCATTTTGTACTCTGAATTAAGTTTCCATGTATGGGTTTATTCAAGAAGAGCTGTTGTTTGCAGTTCAGATATCTTTATTAGAGATCAGTGTTTAAATATAGCAGTCCTTAAATGCTGTGCGTGACGGTGACAGGGAACAGCACAGACACCAAATGTTTTTCCTGTGGAGGCGAAGGCGGTGGCCAACCCAAAGGAATTGTGGAGTTGGACACAGGAATAGGAGGGGGATGATGGACAGATTGGCAAGCAATTTTAGTGGAGCAACATTTGTGTTCTTGCTCTGGCATCAGCCAGGATTCCTGGAGTTTCATTGCCCCCAGCTGGCCATTCTCTTCCTCTGGTACCCACCTGCATTTCTTGTCTCCCCAGGCCAGGGTGAAGGATCCATCCTGGGAAATCCACCCTCCCTCTGTGCCAGCTGTCCCTACCACAGGGCCCCTGGCGCTGCTGGACCCTCAGGTTCAGCTGGGCAGAGATTTAACTCCATGTGTTCACTGTTGTCTGGCTTAATTAACCTAATTCTACCTTTGATTGAATAACCCCTTTTTCTCTTTTGACTGTCTCATTAAAAGGTTGAATAAAATCTCTGTCTTAATTTGTTGCACACTAGTGTTCCCTTTCCTGAGGCACACTTTTTAGAGAACGCTTGCATGCCCACATGTTCTTTTCTCTCTTCTGTGTTTTTGTGTTTGCTTATGGCTCCCATTTTATATGAAGTCATGTGTAGATATATATATGATGTCATATGTGTGTAGAACATAGATAATACGATTTAATTTTAGGTTCATGCCTTGACTTCCTAATCTTTACTGTTATTGCATTTCATTTGTGGCTCAGTTGGGCACTGTGTCCCTGTGTTGCCTGAGATTGCATTAATGATGTTTATTCTTTTCATCACACTAAGAGCTTTCAATGTCTCATTTTCAGTGCAATTTACAGTTTTTACAACTCTGCCCTTTACAATTCTCAACAGTACTGACTTCCTTCTCCTGTAAGCTATTTTATTCTTTACTCCTGTCTTTGTCTTGTCTTCCAGCTTTCATTGTTCCCTTGTCTTCTTGGCACTGAGGCCATTACTTTATTCTTTTGTCTTTACACCCCTACTCCGAGAGTCTCTTATTTTTCCTGCAGCATTAAGTAACTGCATTAAAAAGTTACAGAGTGATTGGAGGGGGGAGGGATTTAGATATTTAAAATGACTCCACGTGTTTAAAATGTTCTAGAGTTTGGTGTTGCTGATTTGATTTTAGATCGTTTGTAATGGGCATTTGGTTGGAGGTAGTAAAAATCCAGAAAAGGGGGATTTTTGAATAGATTATATTATTCTCCAGAAAAGATTGCTCAGAGGAAAAATGAATACAGTGATGTAGCACGTCAGGAAGAGTTTTAAGAAATCAGTTGCTCAGTGTCAAAGAATCCTTCTGCAAAATGAATACTTTCTATCTTTAAATTTGGAGTTCCCCATCTTTCACCACTGATAACTTTCCTGTGTTTGCCAATGTCAAATGCAAGTTCAATGTAAGTGGGCTGATGCTCAGTGTCCTCATTTTGGTTCTCAGTTCTCCTTCTTCCCATGTTTCTCTAAAAGAAGGAGGAGGAAGCCCTTTGTTTAGGCTACATGTTTTAAGAACGAAGAGTGTTTATAGAGTCTTCATCTGTTTCTTCTTGTCCATGATACATATGGTGACATCACTGCATACTTTTATATGCTTTGGACAATGCAAAACGAGCAGTGAAAATGGAGAGAGCAAACAGAGCATGTTTTTATAATTAACTATAGGACTTAGACACAAGCACAGCTTGTGAGTCACGTTAGAGAAAAAAATCTTAGTTCTGAACTCAGAGGATGGACCTCTCTAAGCTGCTTTTCACACTTAGTGTCCACAGTAGTTCAAGTCTTCGTCCTTTGTTCTCTCTAGTATCAGATTTTAAAAAGTCAAAGTATTTCTTTGCAAATACCTCAACTGCTGTTGTTGATGTCTAACTAATATTGGAACATGGGTGAATTCAAATTGACAGGTGAAACCCCTCAATGTTTTGGTAACATTCTAAAAGGGTTAGCCACAGTACCTGGAGTAGGTAAAATCCTTAAAGGGGTTGTTCAGGATGCAGGCAGAGAAGAATTAAGCATTATGATGAAGCAAACCTGGATTTTGTATTTAACTAAGACCACACCATTATGTTACAATGTATGCAGGCTATGTTAAATGTGTTTTACTGTTGGATGACATTCTCTACAGTGTTTTTAAAATTACCTAGGTAATGGTAAGTAAAAAAACCCCCATTTCTTGTGTAAATGCAGGGTTCCTACTTTATCACAGACCCTGTAGTACACACCAAGTCCAGCCAAGCTTTTTTCCATTTCTCCTTTTCACAGGTGGAGCTGAATAACCACCTCCTTTATCTTGCATTCATGTCAAGTATGTATTGACCTTTCTTTCAGCTGCATCCAGCGTTTGATATTTGCTTTTATTGCAGTAGTTTGCCATTTTTGACCCACAATGGATTTGTGATTCTCTCTGAAATCTTGATCTTTTTCTGGTGTTCCACTAAGTTTTTGCTCAGCTTTCATCGATGCATTAGAACTTTTGCTCCTAGTGATAGGCTTATTTGAAACAAATTTAATCCTGTTAATTTCAGACTGTTTCTCTTTCTCAAAATACTGTTTTCAATTCTAGTTCCATACTGCAAGGGGCTTGGAGTGACTCCCAGCTTCATGCCATTTGAACTTTTGAGGGTTCTCTTTAGTCAGTCATCTAAATCCTGAATCAAATTATTAAATTGCACTTGATACTGGCCAGATCTTCCCCCCTCTACCAAATTCTCTTCCTAACATGACAATAATGAATCCACTTTGAAAGCACAGCTGTCTGAGAAGTGCATTCACCTTATGTTCATTTCATTAGGCTTGGAGTCCTTAGAGGGAAACAACATCACTGAGCACATAATACGCTGTGGCTTACTTTTGTCAGGCCCAGTTGGAAGCTCTCATGGATGGTGTGCTGCCTGTGCGTCCAAGGTTGGTGAGGATGGCCACACTTCTCCTAAAAATACTTGGAGAATTTAACCAGGATATCTTTCTCCTCCTCTTCCCACCTGCATAGTACAAAAGACACTCGTTTTGAAAGGAAATAAGATTGCTTAAACAGAATCACCCTTAGAATGATGTTGGCTGTTTCTTTCCACATTATCATGTTGCATATGATTGTGAATTAATTGTTTGATCACTTTTTGTTTGTGTCTTTTTGGGTAGTAAAATCTGGGAAGTACAGATTTTTTTCCTTGGTTTTTAAAATATTTAAAAATAAGTTTCCCTTTTCTTGTACTTGGCATTTCCTTTGCTACCCACAGATCTTAAAATAGATCACTACGATTTTAAAGATTAATTTGATTAGCTTCTCTAACACTTCATGGGAAATTTTATCAGGCTTCATTGATTGAAACACATATTACTTATCTACCATTTTTTTTCCAAATATGACCTCAGCTCCTAATCCCATAGTTAAAAATGCTTGTGTCATAGCAACTACTCAAGTTGTCTAGTGAAGCTGAAATAAATAAACCTTTGACTAATTGAACCTTCTCTACGGTTGGGTTCTGTACAATTCTTGTTAGGGTTTGCTTGCACACACATTTTCTTATGGCTTGGGCCTCACATTTACTTGCTGAACAAAGCAAATGTTTTCGACTGTAAAAATTTGAAATTAGATTGTGGTGCTATATCCAAGGTGTCCTCTGGCCAAGTATTCCTGATTAGTAAAGAGAAACTCTGCCTTGGCCCCTATTATTCCAAGGTATATATGCAACTGGCACGGTGCTTTTCAAGTCAGCTGGGGTATGGTGATGGTTTATAAAACATTTAAAAATGCAGCCTATAAACCACAGCATCCTAGAGTATTTTAGAATACAGTTAACTCTTACAGAACAGAGTTCTTATACTATTTAGTGTTTTAAAGACAATACCTGGTATCCTCGGTTTCGTGTGGAAGTGAGTTGGCAGCCTGTGTAGGGTAAGGGAAAAAATGTAAAAGTCTCTTTGTGACTCTACAAGTCTGTGTGAATTCTCTGCAAACATCATTTTCAGTTCTGCTGCCTCAAAGGTCGTGCTTGTTGTCACACTGCACACACGTTTGGAGAGTGGGAAACAGAGTTAAATTTTCTGTATTTTTCTCAAGTAGAGTTGTTTTGAAAAATTAGCTGTCCTTTCTGACACGTGAACTCTACTCTTTAATGTGATTCCTCTGGATTCACCCGGTTTGCAGAAGAAAAATCAGGATTTTGCTAAGATTAGACAAATTGGAAGAAATAAATCATAAGGTCAAAAGACCATGCACCTACCTTTAGCTATAAATGATGCTGCAAATTTTCATGACCTGGTTAAATTCAAGGGTTAAACAAAGTGCTGTACACTGTTTCTGCCTTTAGACATTTGTTCTGTATCCATGGACATATTTTAATGTAAATAGTCACCTCGACAGCTGTGTCCCCTTAAGCACATTTTATTTAGCAGCTGGGTTATACACGTCACTTGGCAGCCATGGATTTTCAATTTTTCCCTGTGCCAAGGGGGCAGCTGGAATAATTTGAGTGCTCATTAATTTGGGAGAAATATGAGCTGCAAGTCAGACAACATGAGTCTTCTGTATGGTGTTGTACAAGGATAAGTGGATCAGGGTAGAAGCAATTTGCCCTGTCCCAAGGGGGTCTTCGTTTTTTAATAAGCTGGTTATGAAAATTCTATTTCTTTGCAGTTTAAAGAGTCTAATTAGAGCCTGTAATTTCTCTCATATAACTGGAGTGGATGAAGGTTAACATTAGGCCTCCAGAGTCTTTTCACATTCATTTACAGACTTAAATCAGGTAATAGTTTGTAGCTAATTAGAATGGTGTATTAAATATTTAGTTTGACTTCACTTAACTGTGAGAACACATGGATGCTGTAGGGCTACAAAAATTATAAAGTAGAGGTACATTTAATTTTTAATCAAAGATAGACTTAAAGGCATAGCATTTTTAATACTGACTGGTATGCTATGACAGTCTGAGCAGCAATTGCCTTCAGTTGGTTAAAATGTCAAGATAAAGGAATTTCGTGTCTATTTTATGTTCTTGCTGTAGCACTTTGAAGGTTCAAACAATTCATGGTGTATATACATAGTGTCTGAGGGATTAAATGTTTTTCGGCATAGCAGACAGTTTTTATGCAAAATCTCATTTATTTTTCTCTCCACTAACTCAGCATTTTCAGAAAGATTTTCTTAAAGAAGTTGTAGTGTTTCTGCTCACAGGAAGTCCAACAATAAACACACATTCCTACCAGGGTTTGCCAAACAGTGAGCCTGCTGTTCCATCAGAGAACCATCTGCATTTACAGCTCCTTCTTTCTGCTTTGGCTGATTTTGAATTTCAATGAATAAGGAAAGTAAGTTTAAAATTCCATGCACAACCTTTTTCCTGTTCTCGTAAGCCTCCAGTTTTATTCTCAGGCACATGGTGTGATTCTTGGGGCTGTCCTGTGCACGTCCAGAACTTGGACTTCGATAATCCTTGTGATCTGTTCCAACTCATATTCTATGATTCTATTACATCTACAAATTGCAGAATTTTTTGCATTCTCTGAGTAGACCTCATACAATTTTCTGTGCTACTTTATGAAAATCTTCCTGTTGCAAGTTGGATTCTTAGAACCTGAACCTTTTGCCACTGAACTTAGTATAAAACCTATCATAAAATTCAGCTGTACAGAACCAAACATGGGCTTACAAAGTGGGTCTCAGCACCACATTGGCTTTTACCTACAATGGTTGGTTCAAAGCACAGGCCAGGGGGATTTGCATATCCTTGTAGTGAAGGAAAGCTTCCTCAATTTGAGCCTGCATGAAAAAAGACAGATATCCTGAGTCATGAAATACAGAAGCTCACTGCAACACAATTCTGTAAAGCTTCCACAAAATGGATCATATTTGATTAGACTGGACATTTTAGTAGTGCCTCTTGGTCGGAGCAGGAGTGGCTATGGTTTGAATTTCACTGGCTTTATTTTAATGATTTGTTTTTCTTTGTGTGAAATTTATTCTATGAAGGAATTTTGTTGATTAAATACAGAGCATCCAACTACTGCTACACACCTGCATGATACACAATGACATCTCACAGATGTAGCTGTGATGTACCAGAGAGCCCAGAAGGACCTTACACCTTTTAAAATTATCCTTCTACTGTCTGATGTCTACCAAACAACAATTGCATTTCATTAGTTTTTATCTGGTGAAATTTTTGATGCCTTTTTTACCACTCTGCAGGACCCATACTTATTTCCAGTGGGAATTGTGTGTGCTAATCCCTTGATTATGAGTACCTTGGTACTATTGTCTGTTTGCTTGTGTGTTAATGCCATTTTGGTTTAGACTGGATCCCCAACTGCTCATCTTCCCAACCCTTCCCACAGTTCCAGTGAACTGATTTCTTGTCCCATAAACTGAGTGCAGCTCCCCTTTGTCTTGCCTCAAGGGTCACTTTTATCTTCAACAATTGGTCTGGATAGCAGGGGAGTCCCTTGTTCATTTGTGAACAAGGCTGTGGGTCTAAAACTGGGATACCAATACTTCAAATTGAAAAGGGAAGAACCCTGATAAAATGAAGAGGTGAGCAAATAATTGAGACAAAATGAAGAAGAAATATTCTGTATATTTGACAGAGAAAAAAAGAAAGACAAAAGGCCTCTGTAACCTCAAAATAGTCAAACCTTTCTGACTGTCAGCTTGTTCAGGCCTCAGATTCTTGGCTCATGATCTGTAGCTTTAATCTCAAGTTTCCTCTCCAGCATTTTTTGGATGCTAGAAACTCCATTACAGATTGGTAGAAAATCAATGATAAAACTTCTAAATATCACCTTATTTTCTTACACTGCTTTCCCAGTTGCCAACTTTTATAAAATGGTTTATGACTGCAATAATCCCCTCAAAATCAGCTGTTATGGGAGATAATAGCCGGTTGTCAGAGCATTAACCACCCTTGACTTCACTTTGGGCCATTATGTAACAAAAGAATGAACTGGTGGTAAAGTTGCCAGGTGTATTAAATTATATGATGAATTATAGAGACTCTGTAGTGGGGATTAGTGTCCGAAAGAGACTAGTGGAGATTGCCAAACCCATTATCTGATAGGGCTGCAGGCTGGACAAAATCCCAAGGGTTAAAAGCCAGTGCTTTATCCATTATGTCATCCTCTAATCTGTGTCTGCACCATGCACAGCGAAGTACACTGTAAATGAGTTACCATTGTTCTGTGTTACATCCTGGAGCTGTGTAATAGCAGGAGTGGAGACGTTGGCAGTATTTGGTTACTTAGAATTTAGCCTGATTTTGATCTTTTCTCACGGATTCCTGCAGAAAAATTAGTTGATATACAAGAAAGTTGAGTAGGGTAGTAGCAGAAATTGTATGAGCCTGCTTTTTCCACAGGAGCTTCAGTTAGGTCCAAGAAAGTTGGTTATGTCATGGCTTCTGCTCTAATCCCTTCCCCTTCTCTCCATTCAGACAAATTAATTTGTTTAGGCTGCTATTTTGTGTTTGAGGAAGAAAATGTATGTTCTACATTTCAGCAAATCCTCCAGGATTTTGAAGAATGTCAATATTAGGTATGGTTGAATTAAGCTTGAGTAGTTCGTGTAGGCTTGGCTTGTCAATGGGTTGTAATGACTGACCTGGAATCTTGCAGATCAGGAATGGAATCAAAAATTTCCTTTGCTTTTCAGATGATAGCATGGAATTTGTTCCTAGATTCAATAAATCCATTTCATTTTACTTTGAAATAGTAACATTGTTATGAGACAAAACTGATGTCAGGTAACTTTTGAAAGTTAAGAAAGCATAAGTTAAAATTTTCCTCTTGCTGTCCCATGTAGTTGAAGTCATTGTATCATGGTTGGATGTACCAGTTGAACAATATAAAAAACAGAATAAGTAAAATTTTCTAAAGTTCAGGAAAATATTTCTAAAATCGTTCTTCACTGATAATATGTAGCATTTACACAATATTTGGAGGTGCTGTGTAAAGATTTTATTCACACTATATATATCTGAAGTGTTGGGCTCAAAGTAATTTGTTATAACTTGTGCTGAAAGTAAAAGGTACATTGAAGGCAACAAATTGATTTGGGGTAATCTCAGGTTTTTGGGTTTTTTAGAAGAGGAGTCTTTGGGATGTCATTTCCCAGACATGGTCTCAGCCAAAAAGTCTAATATTCTCAAAATCTGTGAAAATTGTCTTTACTGAATTAAATTGTTAAACTGCTAAGAAGAATTTAGGGTATTCAAGCTGCACACTGGTGTACCCACTTAGCATATTATTGGTTGCCTATTTGACGTCATTGACACGTGCTGCACTCAAAGCAGGAAAGAGAGCTAGAAAGGATTGGATGCTTATTAGACCTATTTTGTGGAGGTTTTTTATTTTGCTTTTAAATACTCTCTCTTAAATGGTTATTTAATACAACCTCTTTGCTCTGCCACATCTTTGCGTACAATTCTTTAGCGTTAAGCTCTTGTTGTGCCATTTGTTCTGCCTGTGAAGGAACTGATATTCAGGGCTGTGTGACCAGTAATCCAGGATGTGTAAAATGGCTAAAACATGTGCCCCATGTAAAAATCCTGTCGTTTTTTTTTTTTCACAACCATATCAACCATCAAATTCTTTTAGGGAAACAATGAGCCCTGTGCTAATAAGCCTCGAGTTGGACACTTTCTCATCACCTGCTCTGTCATTGCGCAGTGTAAAACAGCATAATCCCACCTTTCTCTGCCAGCAATATTCCTTATGCATTGGGTGAATTTTCACAGTGGGAAATTGTTCTTTGTAAATCCTGAGTTGCATGATAATTTTGTGTAAATCAGCAAAGTATGTCAGCACATTTTCAGGGCTAAAAGAAATATCCTCACTTGATGTCTCCTGTAGAACATGTGGCTTGTTTGAATTTTCCAAAAGTAACTCTCAGCAGCCCTAGACCTGGAAAGCAGGTCTAGAACTGCTCCTCACAGGTGAGTGTGACACAGTGCTGCTGTTCCCTGACCCCAAGGGATTAATTGCAGCATCCATTTCCTTTCCTCCAGCACGAATTTTCTGAGGTAGGTCCATGCTAAGAGCTGTTGGGGATGTGGATGTTTGGGAAAACAGGGCTCAGCTTCTTGGTGTTTTTCTTGGTTGCAGTTTTTGCATACAACATCTTGTTTTCCAGTGAAGTAGATGTTTTAATTATTTGGGGTTTATTTTTGCTAACTGTCCCATCATTTTTTAGGGTACAACACATGGAGTTTCAACATCACTATAATAGAAAACTTTGTTATAAAATTGTCTGGGTACAGTGTGCAATTGCAGGAAGGAAAAAACATGAGGAAATGTACAAATGCAAACTTTCCCAAAAGATGTATTTTGAATACTACAGGAGAAAAATTAACAATGAAGAACCTTTTACTGAGTAACTTAACATTTAAGGATTCAATTTCATGAGGTAATGTCTTCAATTTCATGGCTTCCTTGCACTGAGTGCACGGCAAGTTGAGGCTTTCAGCACCTCACAGGGCAAAGGTCTCTAACAGGACAGAAGATACTGAGGTAGTGAGGTGCTGTCTTATGTTGCATCACAGGGCCTTGCAGCCCTCCTTTTACAGTAGAATTTTGTGTGCTCATTTAGAGCATTGTCTTCACGGAATTTCCTGTTAACTTGTCAATGCAAATAGATCCTCAAGTTGTTTGGTTTTGGGTCTTTTTAATTGCTTCATAATAAAAAAGGAACTAAAGTTAAAAAAAAAAAAAAGCTACCAAGACATTTAGAGATACACTGAAGTTTCAAGAGTGACTTTATATTTCTATTTTTCTTTTCCCATGCCTGTTTGTTGCCCTGTAGGTTATGCCCTTTGCCACAACTGAATACACTTGGAATTTGTGTTTATTTTTGGATTGATTTGTGTGTGTATTAGTCAAGGTTAGAACCTGTAATACATCTCACGCTGATACATTTTGCAAGTTCGACCTTTTTCCCTTTTCAGATTTGGAAAAGTTTCTTGTGCAAAGGCCTGGGACCTGTTCAGATTTCTTTATTGTGAATCCTACTGACTGTGATGACTGAATCCAGTATGACTCTCAAAATTTGTTATGGCTGCACCCAGACTGTTCCTCACAGGAAAATGTGGGGTTGTGCCATTTGCTTAACACAGGGACCAACAGAAGCATCAATTCCCGCTTTTCCCACAAGTACCTTCTGAGTTGAGGTGTACAAAAGGAGTCAGGAGAGAGGGGACTAGGAGGATGGGATTATGTGAAGAGTGATATTGCAGACTAATCTGGAAGTGGTGACAAGCACAGTGTAATGTTGGGTGGGAAGCATGAGGTGCCTAGGAAAAGCTATCTTGAGAGCTCTCACCTTGAGAGCCCTTGTAACAGTTAAATCAATTATTTTTTGTGAGGCTGCTTAGGAGTTCAGACAATCACGTCGTCTCACATTGATCCATTGTTCCCAGTCAGTCCATTTGCTCCTCTGTGCAGAGAATAGCTGAGGTGTTCCTGGACCACCATAGATTATAACTATGGGAACTTGAATTTTGTCCCTATATCCCACTTGGAACTTAAATTCCATAGCCCTTGCCACAGGACTATTTTTATTTCTTGCTGAGCCAGAAAGGAAAGACTATTTTGCTGAAGGTGTCCATGAAATAGTTTGCAGCTGCAAACAGAGGTCTGCACTGTCAGCTGCAAGCAGAAGTCCCATTTCCCCTCCCACACGGTATTTTAAGTTTCTGGAAATACTATTTTACCAGCTGTTTGGCATGAAGATATGAATTCACAGTTCCAGTGTGTAGAATCTTGCAGATTGACTTGTCTTTCTTAACACAGATGGAAGAAGGTCCCTATTCTCTTCCCTACGCTGCCAGTTTAATGAAGTTTCAGAGGTGAGGACAGTTCAGGGACTGCAGATTAGCCCACACATAATGGATGAAACTGTTAAGTGGATATTTCAGATGAAGTGGTTAGCACTGAAATAGCTGTCATTTAAGTCATCATTCTTAGGTTTCCTCACTAATGGCTGAGTGTATGCATCTCTGAGATTTTATATAAACCGTCTGTCCAGAGTTTAAAGGTTCAAACTTCAGAATATTCCCTGGCTGTAAAAGCAAGAAACTTACTCACAATGCTCTCTTATTTTTCAAAATTTGAGGGGCTGCAACAAAGAGTAGAGAGCAACTACCTGTGTAGTCCAAACCATGATCTGTGCCTAGGTAAGGCAACAAGAATGTGAAAAACCAGAGAGAAAGCAAGATAAAAAATACTGATAATGTATGCAGTTATATATCTGCTTTTGATTTAGGTGTTTCACTCAGTGTGAGATTTATGTTCAGTTTTGTCGGAGCTTGGAGGAACTACTGAGCTTGGAGGTTCAATGCCTTAATGTTGGTTAATTCTGCTGTGTACAAGGGAATAGTTGTCAACACAGCTTGTGACAACTTCTGGTGTGTTGTGCTTCTCACTGGTTTCCCATGGGCTACTGGTTTGGGCCAGAGTCCACAGTCTTGCACACAGAAGCTTGGCCATCATAAAATGCACTGTTGAAATTAGTTGGTTGCATAACATGAATTTGATTCCACCGTTTGGAACCGTTTGAGCTTATGCAGCAATCTTTTAGTAAGAGGAGGAACTGAACAGAGTCTCTTTCCAGGAAGTGACCCTTCCAGGTCAGGAATGAGACATAATAAGAAGGTAACATATGGGAGGTTTCCACAGCTGCTGTTTTAAAGATAATTAAAATACATCAATCTCAAATGGTATTCTTTGCCGTTCAACACTTGCTTTAGGAAAATATGAAGTGAGAAAGTCACAAACTCTATTAAAGTTTCTAGTTCCATTGTCCTTTCAGTTTCTTTAATATTAGTATGGAGCTCTCGCTCCATATTCTGGGAACATTGGCTTAAAAATAGCAGTCTATGGCACCTACTGTGCAGAAACAGCAAGTATAATTGAAAAGATTAAAGTTTTTGCTCTTGGAGTAAGCTTTGCTTTGTGTTTAATGAATCTGACATCTACAATTTCCAGTTTTGTAGATAGGCTATAAAAATTCAAGACTAGTGCATCTGCTTGAGAATATTTTCTTTCTCCACACCTAACACTTCATGTTAAGCCTTAATATAGTTGATATAATACTTTGTAGGTCAGACATAGAAAATATTTCAATTCAGGTGTCTCTTTCAAGTATCTTGTAAAGCTTTCAAAATTACCCAGAACTGAAGGGCTCTCTTTCTGTCATATGTTTTTTTGCCAGAGGTACTGACACCCTCTGATGCGGATTCCTTCTCTGATGGAAATGGTCTCTTGATTCAGTCACAGCACTTAGATATTCAAAGGTGTTTTTCTCATTTGGCTTATACTCAGTTAGCCAGAGTAGACTATGTAAATATTGTTACTGAATCTTCTGGGATTGGCCCATACCAACTTTGAATTTATTCAGTCAGCCTTGACTGAAACATTCTCTCCATATGGATTCAAAGGAATTTTGTGTCCTACCATTAAGCTGTGCCATAAGATACCAACACAGGTGCATCAGTGTGTGTCTGTACAGTGCATATACCTATTAAAGCTCATGGTTTCTATTTTGTTATTTTCTTCAATGTCCGGTACAAACAACAGAATGAGACAGACACACCTTATACTTCCTCATCTATTATTAATTATAGAGATTTCAATCATATGCCTCAATACTATATATATTTATCAACAGTCTACACAATATTAGTGCTACATGTGGGTTGTTTGAGTAAAATAAACATTTCAATCATTTTGCAGACCAGAACTGAGTTGACACACTTTCCATTCAGTTACCTCACATGTACAACGAAGATTTGGTGGTCACTATTAACAGCTTTACCTACCAACATACACCTTTCCTGGGATCTGAGAATATGGATGGATATTAAATCTGGTCCCCAATGTCTACTCAATGTACAATGATAATTTCAGTGGTTACTACGATGCTGTGTGTCCTGTTTCGTACCAGACACAGCCCATCACTGCACAGGTGTTGTCCATGGACAGCAGTTGAAGTGGTTTGAACTTATCTTGCCAAATTAATGTAGTAGGTCTGTAATACTGACTTAGTTACATTTTTATGTATCTGCAGTAAACATATCTATGGCCACAGTAACTGTTTTCCTGTTTATTGGTATTATGCATCCAGAATTATCATCCAGAGTTTTATACTTGTTTTATTAAGTAGTATAAAAGGTGTGTAGAACTGAACTTGTTCTGAAAAATGGGATTTAGAATGTAGACTTATTCATGCAAGTTTCAGTTCTAGTAATTTATTACCTAAGTCACTGCTGTGGTCTCTGAAAGCAGATAATAATATGTCAAATCTTTGTTTTATAAGAATGGACTGCCCAGGGAGGTGGTGGAATTTAAGAAAAGCCTGGATAAGGCACTGAGTGCCTCTGGTTGACTGGGTGGTGTTAGTTACAGGTTTGACTCAATGATCTCAAAAGTCTTTTCCAACCTAGTTAATTCTGTCTTTCCATGATATTTCTGCAGTATATGGTTAACACTTTTCACTGCAAGCTCACAGTGAATTAAGTTTATGCTGATGGGTTCAATGAACTGATTAAATGAAACTTATAGAAGTAGAGAAATCATCAGAATTGTTTTCCATCAGAACTGATCTTGAGGATTTTTCTCCCTATTCTGAATGAAGTATTAAATTATATTTTCAATATCTATTAATGTGTCTTTAAGGTCAATGTAGAAGGAAAACTTTCAAGTATCAGTGGCTTTTAACTAAAATACTTTCCTGTGATCCTGTCATGGTTATTTTCTTACAAAACTACAATGAATAATAAGTTGCTCTATTAAGTAATGAGCAATTTAGAAAAGATATTTTGAAATTATAGTGTAACTTATATTTCACTGTATAAAAGACTTTTTACTTCATGCTGGCAGCGATAAACATCACTTGTATAACATCTACCATGGAAAGTGTGTACAGAAAAATACACAGTGCCTTGGGACAGGGAAGGAAACAAAACTTAATGCATTTGGATCACTCATCTTCTAGCTCTCTGTTTTATCAATTCCTATATTTTTTCAGGTAATTACAATTAGCAGTATTTTTTTCACGCTTAAAATATTTTCTAGCAAAACTGCAAGATACTAAGTAAACTAGATATAAAAAATACACTCAGAGAAAAATCATTAAAATCCTTGCCACAGTATCACAGAGACAGCCCATTCCTCATGATATGATCCATGTTAGCAGTTTGTTGAAATTTTATTTTTTTGTAGGTTATTTTGCTGCCTGTGCCTGTTGTCATGCTTAGTGCTCATCTGATTAGATAAGGCTGGTCTCCTTTTATTAGGAACACAGCCTGGTTTGATTCTTTATAGATTAAAGCAGATCATTAAGTGTAAATGTCTCAGAGTATTCAGTCTCATCATAGGCTATTTTCGAGCATCATTTGCAGGAAGATAAAATGTGACAGTGATTTATGCTGTATTTTGAGAGTGCAAATCTCCCTGTACACTTTCATGTGTCTTTGCAGAATAAAGATTTTTTTATTAATGCTTTACATAGTAATCAACAAAGTATAAAAGCACCATTCTTTTGTTTAATGTTTTGTTCTTTAGAGTCTTGGAGTGGGATTATGCAGACTGTTGGACTCAAACTTGCAACACTACACCATCAGTGTGTAGACTTTTTAAACCACATAAATCATGTTCTGTGTATATTTTATATTTGAGGGACTGAGAAAAGTTTTGTGATTGGAATCTGGTCTCTAGACACGATAACACAAAGCACTGTGTATGCCTAGAAACAGGATGTGGCCATTACGAAAATGGATAAAAGGGCAGTGAGAGAATAAAGTGTCACAACTGACAGTAAAGAGGGAGACTTTCAGAGTATTTAAAAACTACTTCTGTGGGGGAAAAAAAACCTATGGAAACTTAGTATAAAGTTGGTTTATTCTACAAATAATTTCATTTGTGAATGAGAAAAAATGCTAATGGGAAAAATTATAATGATTTTTTTAAATTTGAAAATGAATTAAATGACATTAAAGTGCTACCTTTGGGAACCTGTCTCTGTGTTGACAATGATATTGTGTCATATGAACCTTGGAAACTGAGGGGAATTTGCTTGCCTGGTGTTGCAGATTCTTTATCTACAGAAGTATTTGCTAATTAAGTGCATCTTCCCCCACATTATAACAATTTTCTGAATTCAAGTACAGAACAGATTTGTCTGAAACACACCATTTTGTACTCCAATGGTTTTAGTTTATTCCCAATTACACATTAGCCATAACTTTAGTTAAAGGTCAGATATTAAACACTTTCAACAAATCAACCATTCTGTTACAGCGAACAAAAGCCACATTTTTATCAGGCAGTCATTACTGGCAGAAATATTTTTTAGCCTACTGTGCTTCTTAACCAGTAATACTTTCATAGAAGGGGCTGATCCTGTGAATTACACATCTCTGTCTGAAGTTCCACTGGATATGTTTTTAATGTAGTATTAATTGATTTATCTTTTGCATTTTACTTTTCAGGTCCGCATTTTTACCTATCTGATTGGAAGAGAAGCTGCATTTGCTGATAACCTGAAGTGGATGGCCTGTGCTAACAAAGGTTTGTTAACCTTCTTCTGTGGAAGCCTTCTTTTCAAAACCCCCTTGCTGAGCCTTCCTGCACATCTGACCCCTCTGCAGATATGGTGTCACTGACAGTTAATCACAGAGGATGGGTTGTGTTCTTTTTCCCAGAAAATGAAAAGACTTAATTATCTTGTTACATACAATTTAAAGAGCAAAAAACCTCAATTTGAAATTTTCTTCCTTAAAACATGTATGAAGCTTTTAAACTATGTGGTGTTAAATTTTTGTTCAAACTAATTTCAAAGCATTTGTTCTCTCCTATCTGTTATTACTCAGAGTGAGTTTGGTTTCTAAGGACATTGGGTACAAGTCCTGTTGAGTTAGGCATGGTATGTAAAACACCAGACATCCTGTCCCTTGGGGAACTGACAGTGTAATTGAAAAAAACTGGTTTATATCCTTTAAGGAAAAGAGCATTAAAACATTTAAGATGCTGAGAAGCTGCAGTAAAAGGATTGACTAGTATAAGTAAGAATGATTCAGGAAAAAACCAGCCCCAAACCCCAATTAATCTTCAGGTTTTCCTTTTTCTTTCCTCTTGGGGAAAAAAAAAAAAAAAGTTCTTTTTTTTCCGTTGTGCCACATTACATTATGATGAATTGCATCAGGTGCTATCCATTTAGTCATTATTTCTTTAACTACTGTTATGTCCAGCTGATGGAAATTACTCAGTTTGAAGTCTTGTCTTAATCAGCTAATATTACACCATAATTTAGTTTAAATAATAGTATAAGAATCCTTTGAAGCATCTTTTTTGAAGACAATTTAATCAACAAAATCTTTTAACTTTTTAGCCCAGCTCCACAAATTCATAAAGATCTAAGTACAGCAACTCAGAAATTAGGACCAGGCAATGGAGGCTGCCTTAGCAGATCATCTGGTCCACGTCTTCCTTATTCCCACAGGGGAAAAGTGGTCACCTTTGTCATCCTTCAGGACTACTTTGTTCTTTTCAGAGCCATGTTGCTTTGAGTCAGAGTCTTACTCATATGAATCAACTAAACAGCTTAATGACTGTTACTTCTATGCATTTATTTCCCTCTCAGTTTAATAGTTACAATACCTGCTCTCTGATAGCTTATAATGTAAAAATCTTCTACCTCTAATCAGTAATTAAATATTTTTTTTTTTTTTTTTAGCTTTGAAAATCACAATTGGAAACAGCCTGTCATGGTCAGACAGCACAGATTTAGGTTTTTTCTTACAGTTTTCGGTTACAGCTTGTCCATGTTATTTCAGTGAAATACGGGATTACAGCACAACAGATGAGGAGTGCAGTAAAGTTGGTCTAAAGATTGCCTGAATAGCAGGACGGCAGTTTACTCCTTGCATGGGTGGACCAAAATGTGTTGTTGTCACTGAGGGTGAATGACCCTAAAATCAATTTTCCTTGCAGTGATTTTCCCCTTGGAAGCACAGCATAGATGATGCTGTTTGCAGGGTTTCCAGCTGACTGGACTGTGGACCGCAGTCCTTTCCTTCAAAATGGGTCACAGGGGAGATTCAGAGCACCTTGCAAAACTTCTTTAGCCTCTAGGTTCTGATGGTGAAACCTTGAAAAACCCCAAACATGTTTTTCTGTTGCATTTTTCCGTATAAGTAGGGCATATCTAGAGGGAGTTTGCTTAATGAAGCAAAACACCAAACCATTTTAAATACATTAAAACATTCAGGATCCCCAAAATCCCTCTAGAGTGGTTTGTGAAATTTTCAGTGATTTACTCCTTTATATCATAAGCAAGTGCACGTTAAGGAAAACAAGGTTTACTAAGATTCTGAAGTGAACAAAGGTGAAAATTTCCTGATTCTTAGTGTCCATGTGCCAGATGTTAGCAGTAACACCTAGAACTTAGGAGTGACAGGCGCTACCTTTCCCTCAGCATCACTTCCAGCAGAAAGCTGTGGAGATACAGCTGGGAGTTAATGCATTACTTGCTAACAAAACAGCTGGGTTTAATTTTTTTTTTCTTTTCAGTAAAATTCATTATTGCATTAGTAATTTGACAGCCTCTGTTTTACTTATTTGGTTTTTTTAAACGTCTTTTTATGGGTCATCGCTGTGGTTGGCATATTGTAAAGTGGACAAAGGATTGGATTCATCACAAAGGAGCAGAGAAAGCAAGGTAGAGAAAAATGCTTCGCATATCGGGGAGCTGATGGTGACTCCAGCTCAGGCAGAGGACAGATCAGCCCTGGGGCAGGTTGTGCCCCAGCTGGAGCAGTTTCTAAACTATTGTAGCAGCAGAGGAGAGTTGTGTGCAGGAAGCCCCCAGCACACCCATCCCCATTATCAGCGTGGCCCCAGCCCCTCCCGCGCTGGGGCTCTGGGGTGGCAGGCAGCCAGTGACCGAGCCTGTTCACCTGCTCACCTGTTTCCCTGTGGGGGAAAGGGGGAAACCCCCATGGGAGTTTTACAGCTGCACTGAAACAATGAATTCGCTCCTTAGTCCCTACCCAGAGGATTTTTAAATTCAGCTCTTTTATTAGTTGCAAGAGTATTGCATCTCTTTTGTGCATTGCCCAGGAAACAAACGGTGCTGCACTCCGTGTAAAAATCAATTGGAGGCATTTTGGAAAGTTATCAGTCTAATGGTGGACATTTCAGAGAAAAACAAGCCATCCAAAAAGCATTGCAGGGACTGTGTAATGGGGAAAGGCAGCCCACATGCAGAGCATAAGTGTCTGTCTTTTACCACATTATTATACATCTCTCATGCTTGTCATTACCAAATCTTACCCATTTCCTTCATGAGTTTTTTCCTGCTGGGGAGGAAAAAAAAGGTAGTGCTGACTGTGAGGGGGCTCTGAGGTGGCATAATTCACACACCAGGGAGCTGAGAAGCAGGTGTTGGAATGCAAAAATATAGGCATGGGTTTGCTGCTATTGCTGACACGGCCCCAGCAGCTGCGCTCAAGGACTTCAGACCAAGTCTTTATCTGGTGACTAAACCTTGGTGTAGGAACAGTAAGGGTTTTAATTCCATGGGGTATCTCTGATCTGCAGACAAGAGATGTAAATTTAGCAGTATAGGAAGGTAATTCTTGTGAGTTACATATAGGTAGAAACACATGAATTGTCAAAAAACCTAAATTTAAAGTAAAAAATAACTAAGAGAATTTACATGATGTTGTTCCTAGCTATAATATAGTAACTTGTTGTAGAGTTTCCCATTAGGAGAAGGTGGAAAAATATTTTCACTTGTCTTTGAAACGTTTATTTCTTTACTAGGTTTATACAAAGTTAATTCAGACTTACTCAGTCATAGGAAATTAGACTAAAAACTGTCTTCTCTATTGTGCAGTTTAGACATATGGTTTGCAATACTACAACAAGGAATGAATCCTATGTCTGTAACATGCTGCCTGGAGGTTTCTTTTTAAGTTTTGATGTGACAACATTCTCAGAAATACTGCAAAGAGAAATACCTGAAGTAATACCCATCCATATGAAGAATAGTTACAAATAAGTACTCGAATAGGTGTCTCTGCTCAGACTGGCTGTGCCTGGTCCACATGGACCTCTTCTAAAAGAATGAAAAGAAGACAATTCAGCAGTGCCAGTGTCTTGTATCGTGTATAAACCTGTATGGCACAATACTGAAGTGTTTCAGATTGGGTTCTGTTTTCTGTTTATTTTTTTCTTCTTTTTGTTTCAGTAATCTAGCTAAATTTTTTCACTTGAAGTTGTGACATAAAAACATTTCAGAAGACAGTCAGAAAGGATGCTCATTTTACAGCAATGCATTCTTTATTCTAATAGGCTGTGGTTAAGAATTTTTCAGGCATAGGCATCCAGGAGCTCCTTAAATGACTCTTTAAGGTTTTGACTTTAATGAAGTATGATAATAAAAAGTGTTAACTGATTGTGATTCTAAAGTGTATGGGTAGCAAAATACTGCATGATTTAAAAGTCTTTTCTATCACCTTAAATACAATATAAACTTTCTCAAGTAGCTAACCTCCTCCGACTTTTCAGACGTTAAAATGCGACTTTTTATATATATATAATTGTATCTATGACATAATATGCTCATATATATTAAGTATCCGAGTGCAGGTGTGATCCTGTTGTTCACTGGATGTTACTCAGTGCCAGCAGATCTCTGCTTCAAGTGTAATTCTGAAAAGAAACATATGAAAATTCGGTCACTCTGAACTGCTTTGGGAAAATGTAGATCCTGCCTGTAAAATGAGCGATCCACACAGTTGTGAGGTATTTTGAATCCCTGATTAAAAGCATGATCAACCACAGTGTGTACATGAACATGTATATATATAATTTATTAGGTTCTTTATGTGAATAGCTTATGTTGGCCAATGAACCCATTTTGACTATGTATTGACATTTTCACTAAATTACAAGGGCCAAATATTGAAGTGTGGCTCATTACTCACACAACAGAGAAACGCATACTTTGGGGTTCCAAAACTGGAGAGACAGCATTTCAGAAAAAGTAATATATACATTGCCTTTTCTCAGGAGTGTTCTACTGATTCAAGGAAGTACACTATATTTGGGGTCTTTTTAACCATAAACATAGAATTCTGCTTTCTCATGTTCAGACTTAAGAATTAAACTTAAGTCAGTCATTTTACTCTGTGGTTGAAAAAGCTTTCAGAACCTTAAGACTAATAATAGTCCTTTCCTGAAGCAAGAGATAAACCTTAATATTATGAGTAGTAGTCAATTAACACCCTCACACAATACTGGACTTAATAGAAAAGATAAAATAAAATATCAAATAAATAAAATTCCTTAAGCAGAATATTGAATCTTTTAACAGTATAAAACTATACTATGAGTAAGAATGCCATAATAGGAATATTTGAGATCATACTATAATCAAATTAGTTAAAAAAGCCACAAACAATGCAACACTTCTCCTTTTTAAGTTGAAGATATACATTAGACTATGACTTATTTCATTTTATAGGTCTCTCCTATAAAGTCTGTTCTTTCACTGTGCCTTAATTCATACATAGATGAAATTCATGTAGAAACATGCATTTTGTAGTGTATGAATTATGAGCCGGTGTATTGACTCGGAAAGTTCCAGATTTGGACAGACCACTCTTACAGTCCTGCCAAAATTGGCCCCATCTACAAAAACACAGCTCAAAAGTTCTTTGCAGCTGCCATGTTTTCTGCTGAAGCTTAATAAAGCCTCATATTCCAGCTCCACAGAAGTTGTGATCTTGTCAAATGATTAAAATTGCAGCGAGGCCTCTTTCATGTTGGTCTTTTCTCATTAACGGAAAGTGAATGAAGGCAAGTGATGCATTTAAATAAGGCCTGATGAAATTTTAGCCTTGAAATTTGTCAGCCCTTCATCACTCTTGCATGATGTGGGCTCCAGATGCCAAGTTTGTGATGTATAAAGATACTTGACGTCTAAGCACTGAAAAGGGAGTGGTGACAGCTCAAATAGCTGAGGCCTCTGCTGTTCTCAATGCTGTCAGGTTGGAGGGGATGCTTTAAAGGATTAACAAGGCTGTGATCACCTAACCAAACAATTCTAGTTGTAGTCTACGTTTTCTGTGACCTGCCATATTTGTAAATAACATAATGGCTTTTTTTTATTTCCAGTCATTTTCTGTAGGGATGAGTGTTTCAGAGCATATGCAACAACCATTCTGTTACTGGAGTTCTACTCCATCATGTTCCTTGAAACTGGACAAAGTGGGTGAGATAGTTGGACAAAGACAACACCAGTTCTAATTTTTAAAGGAGGCAGAATTAAAAGAAAAAAGCCCAAACCATTAAACAAAAATGGTCTGGAAAAAAAAGTTTAGTACAGGCAGTGCAGTGGTTCATAGCAGTGCTGGAAACCTTGTCCTTGAGGGCTGGCCAAAGGTTTCAGAGATGTCTGTTTTCACCAATTATTACTGTTTGAGGCTGCCTCTGATGAAATATTCCTCTTTTGCATTTTTCCTTTGGAAATAAGCAGAAAACATGACAGACATAAACCACATTATTCTCCTTCTTGAAAACTTCCTTTATTTGTGCTCTTTGGTTGATAACTTGGAATTGTGTGTTTCACAGGGTTTTTCACTCAGATCTCCACCTTGGCTGACGTGCAGGAGAACGTTATGGAATATCTCCACGTTCTCAGCCGACCAAAGGTTATTGACCAGGAGCACGACGTCGTGTGGACTGAAGCATACATTGACAGCACTGTAAGTCTGCATGACAAAGCAAAAATATTGTGGTAGAAACACCCATTATGAATCTGCTTTCTGATGTGGGAATGTGCTAACTCAATGTAAGAATTGGGATTTGGTATCTTTATGCTACAAGCACATAACTCAACATTACTGAACTTTAGCGGATATTTATACATTGTAATTACATAGAAAATACTGAAACAAACATAAGTTACAGAATGATTTTAAAGTTTATGATGTCCAAACCTACATTTCTTTTATTAATCAAAAATGGTCATTGAACAGATATTAATTATATTGAGTAACCATTTTTTCTATATATTTTAAAACATATCAAGGAATGTCTGGGTATAACCACATAGACTAACAAGAATCAATATTTTTAGTGTAGAAAGGTGGGTCAACACCCAGGGGTCAACTGTGATATCTTGAGGAGGAAAATGGAGAAGATTCTGCCTTTTAAATTGTATTGAATGGGTGATATGTTAAAAAAATTATCATAAATATTCAATTTTAACTTGACATCCTTGTGAAATATTAGAGCTAAAGCACAACTTTCTATTATGCAGTGACCGAGATCTTGTGATACTTCTGTAGCATTTTTGGTAAATCATCAGATTTGCAGGTAAAGGTTGTTCATTTTCATGGATTGGTCTGAAATAGAGTTTTATCTATTTTCTTATTATGTTTCCTTTGTTCCGATTAAAATATTTTGGTTCATATATTATTCACAGAAAAGAGTCTGTACAAATGTCTGCCATTTAATACAGGAGATGCCAAGTATTCAATATAATGGATAGAAGATCACAAATTACTCATGACACAGATGTTTCTTTCTTTCTGTTTTAAATTCTTACTTGATGGTCAAGGTGGGAGAATCTCACCAGCTTCACTCTGATATTTGGTGGATTTTCTTTGTTTTGAGTCTGAGTTGCTTCTAGATAGTTCAGTCTTAAATCTATACAAAACCACCCTGGTAACAGAGCTTTTATTTCATTTTCACAATTGTTTAGGCCTTTTCTACTCTTCAGTTGTGGCCATGGGTAACATAAAATAAATACTTAAACTGCAGTTTCAAAGGAGAAACAAAAAGTTAATTGCTTTAGAAGGAATTAACTTATCTCTGTTTCCTTTTAAAAAATAACATATTAATACAGTCTCCCCTTTGTTCTCTTTCTTTTATTGAAACATAAGATGAGGTGAAGAGAAAATATGTGTTATTACTGTGCCTTCAGGGCATCCCATGAAATGGGGAGATGACCAGGAGAATCTTGTTCTCATTCACTTTTTTTTTTAAACACTTGAAGTAATCAGTGTGTGCATATTGAAGGGAGTTTCTGTATTTGCAAGAGAGAGTAGAAGGAAGAGACTCAGGTAAGTGAGTCTTAGTGCAACTCTCTTCCTTTGCATATGAATCATTCATTAAAAGCATTGCAAACAAAATCTTCCTCCTTTCTTAACACCAATCATCCCCTTTACCCACCAACAAAGTACAAATTGCTATCTCAGGATTAATTTGACACTTTTGCCTGTATTTCCTCGATCCTGTGTATCTGTATTTCCTCTATCCTTGCAAGGAGATAAATACTCATAAAAGTTAGTCTAACTTTCAGCGATTCTCCTGTAGGTTATGGGAAGGCTAAGGAAAATTAACAACTTAATGTTGTGTGAAATACTAAGTGAATACAGCAGGGGTGAATAAATGCAAGTGAATTTAAGAACACTAGAGGGAGTGTAGAGAGGGAATCTTTGAGAAAACCAGAAAATGAGACAATGGAGCAGTTAAAATCTTGAATAATAGAACTGCTTAAATCCAAACAAAAGGTCTTTTGATGCAGCCAAAATACTTCCAGGTTCTTCTCTTTATCTCCTCTTGTTTTCTTACCCTCTTGGCTAAACTACTCCATGTCACTCTGCACAAACATGTATATACACGTGTGCTCATGTACATGCTCACATGCACACACATATTTTAAGAGTATGAAAGCTCCAGTCAGGACCTGAATAGGTTGGATTCTATAAGAAAAGATTGAAAAATAAAATATCATAATCTGCTTAGTTGCAAACTACCTTTTTCCTCCCTCCTCCTTCATTCTTGCCACAAAAAAACCCCCAAAACCATGCAAAGGAACAGGATAAATTAGGGTAGTCACATACAAAACATGAAAATAGGAATGAAAGGAACTTTTTATCAAACCAGGCTTGTTTCTGCCTCAGCTAAATCTGCCTGAGTGTTATTTTCAGAGACAGATTCCTTGGCCATCTCTAGTGCTTTGACATTGGAAGTGCTGTTAAAATAATCCTCTCCATCCCACAACTTGTTGATTTTCACAGACAGTTTGTGTGGCTGCTGCCTGGAACTTTCCTGGTTGGAAATATTAGTGCATTTCCAGATAGCTTAAATGTCCTTTTCACCCAGCAGTGTCCAAACAGCCAAGGTTAGATTCCCAGGGCTGTATTTACATGGTTGCACTCAGTGTCACTGTGCCCTAACAGCATGGAATATACTTCCCTGCTCCCTTCTCACCAAATACCTAATTTCTCACCAAAGAGCTAATTGGCCAGCTGTGCTGTTTCTGAGCAAGCGACATTAGGCTGGAACATGCTAGGATCCAGACAGAAAGAAGCTGGACAGTAATAATCTTAGGATACACAACATTTCCCCTGTTACCCCAGACAGTTCTCATCCAGTATTTCTCCAGGACAAAGTCATCTGTGAAAGCCAGGAGTTAGTTCATTTAAGTGTTTGATACCATTTAGGAATATTCCCAGAAGAATTTTGCTGCTCAAACAAGGCATCTAATTCCTGCGTCTGTTCACCTTTCCTGTAAGAGGATGTCTGCAAAATGTTCATACAGCTGCCTCTTCAACATGGCTTTGGCAGTCCTGAGGAGCTTCACATACCATCAGAAAAAATACGACCTTTACAGAAGGGGAAATCTCTGGCGAGATATCGCATGCAGAAAACATGACAAGGAGCAACGTGTGTGTGTGACAGGGCTGTGTGTCCTTGCACTGTCAGGATTGAGAGTTGATGTAAAGCAACCGAGACAAGGCCTCTCTGGTGACTCCTTGCTTCCCTTTTTCCTGTCCCTAGACTTTTTTCTGTCCCCACTGTTTCCTGTATTTCTGTAGAGGTAACCAGCAGCTCCTATGGTCATTTTTGTTACCCTTCATCAAAAAATTCTTTGTGTTTATTTCCTTTAAACCCAGGTTGCATGTTGGAAAGATTATTATCACTGTGTAAAGCCTCATTTCTTTCAAAACCAGGACTTTTGACATAGCAATGACATAAGATGTGTCACTGGCTCTTGGAGAAACAACAGATTTCTGAAACAATTTGAATTTAGGTCTGTGGGGAATTGGGCTGGTTGTGCTTGGTTCAGGCATTCAGTTGGGAAGCAGTCTCTATGGGCTTATTTTGGGCTAATTCTGAAGCCAGCTTCACAATAGTTGGGAATGCTAGTCCGGTAATAGTCTCATAGTTTAAGTGCTGCCAATACCTTCAGGCTAAAGTGTTGGAATTGAATATGTGATATACACCAGCCTGCCCCCAGTCTTCTGATTCACAGTACCCTGATTCCAAATTCCACACCTTTCCTAAGGCTTGGTCTCTTTACCATTTATATTTCTCTGCTGTGCAGTTTGATACACACTACAAGTGGGTTGTTGGATCTATGGAATTCTGTGGGAAAGGATGTTTGGGCTGTCCAGAGTGAGGGGCCAGGTGGAAGATTCTTAATTTTGGAGTTGAATAGGAGACGAAATTGTCTTGCTGCCTGTTCCTGTTCAGCTGTACAGCCCAGAGGTGCTGTAGGAAGTAACTCCAAAGGTTGGAGGTGGGATATGTGGGCCCTAGACAATGAGGTCTGGACATCACTTCAACAGAACAGTTTCAACATAACTTTTCTGCTCAAAAATGGGTCACATTTGCATCTGATATCACTCCTTCAACATCACTAAGGCTCACAAGCATTTAACGGTTCAGAAAATAAAATAACCTAATGGATGCTCAAAAAAAAAAAAAAAAAAGATTTCTAAGCGACAACTTCCAAATGTGAGCAGAAAAGAATTCTAAAACTGTCACAGTATTTCAGGGAGAGAACAGTCAATGACTTCTTTTAAGCATGCATCTGTAGCAAGTCAAGAAAAGTGAATATTTTGGAAGGAAAAGTAATGTGGCCTGGGCATCAGAATATTCAAGTGCAACAATGCATAGAGGTCATCTCTTGGTAGTGTGGATAATCACCTGTAGACTACAGAAGCCTTTAACTCATTCTTATGGCTACATTTGGAATGTGATGAAACATTACTTTTTCTTGCCTGCAGGAAACAAAAAAAAGACCAGTCTGACCCCTGAGTTCCCACTGTTTAAATGCTTGTGATTGAGAATTTGTTTATTGGGGTGTACAATTTGACCTACTTGGACCTTTGTTGACTCTTCCTGGTGGAATTTGTTCCTCATAAGTGTACCTGAATACATCCTCTGAATCTAATGTACCATTGAGTTCATCTCCTCCAGGCTGTTGGTCTCAAGCTGTGAGCAGATTCAGGCAAAACCACGTTGGCTCTGTTCAGTTCCCAGTCAGAGGAGTTCTTTGCTTAAAAAGAGCAAATTGTTGTTTCACTGAATATTTTGAGATGACAGTCTGATGCTCCAGAACTTGAGAGTTCATTTAAAACAGCAGTGTTCTGAGTCATTACAGGTCGTGTTTGTCATAATGTGAATGGTGAGTGCTTTTGCTCTTTGTAATTTCCTTCTGTTAGAGTCCCATATGTTGATTCTTCGTTTGCATTATCTCCTCATTATCACAGACATACATTCCATTATGGATTTTAGTTCAGTTCTAGTTCAATTCTACAGTTGCTGTGGTGTATATATGTGTATTTATAAAAATATGTTTTCCTCATTTCTTTCTTTTTTTGAAGGAGGTATTTTTTGGAAGTATTTTCTGATCAAGAGACTGGTGCTGTCCTAAGAACGCAACCTGTCCAAGAACCTTATTTCTCCTTATGGGGCAGTAAATTGAGATAGCTCTACTGAAGCCAAGCCTTTCATAACTCTTTCTGAAATGCTTATGATGGGTGTTACATTTACATTTTACATATATAATAAAAAAGTTCAATTTATTCATCTTCATCCTTTAAAAAAATCAAGTACTATGTAGGTATACTTTTTACTCTGATGCAGGTTCTTTGCAGAAATGCAGCAGGAATTATAGGAAGCTCATGCCTCTCAGCTGTCACAGCAGAATCCAAATGTTTTGTGTATGAAAATTTAAATTTTAGGATACAGTTCTTCTGAGAGAGGGGAATTATGAACCAGTGTCGCTGTTGAGTGGATGTCGAAACAAGGAGAGCTCAAGTGGCAAAAGAGGTTAATTTATTTATTAAATTCAGCTTTTATATACAAAATGGACTCTCACTTGATTGGCCATTAGCTGTACGCCTCCTGCAGCTAATTGGCCACCTGGATCCATGAGAGCTCGAACACCTTTATCTTCGTTTACATAAACAAATAGATTCTTTCTCACGAGAAAGAGGTTCCTGTGCTGTCACAAACCAGTTCTAGAGGGGCAAGATATATATATGTATTTATTTATATAATGGACAGAGTTAGAAGGTCCTCCAGACTGAAAGCTGTTATGCAGGCATATTTTTCTATCCAGGAGTTTCCAGTGAGGAATTAAAATGCTGTTTAGTGCTTCTTCCATTCACACAGTTTTCTTTGTGCTCAATGCACAGAAGAGCTTTTATGAAGTAACAAAAATAAAATAGTACCCCATTTCCACTAGCTTCTATTCCCAGAGACATCTTCAAATACTTTTGGTGGCACAAGTTAATCATGCTATTATAATAAGTGGGTATATTTAGCACTTCTATCACAGTAAAAGGTTCCCTGGGCCTCTATTACAAAAAAGTAACTTCTAGATTGCAGTATTGGTAGGCATTAAAAGGCATCAGTGTGTTCAGAATGTTCACGTACGTCTAAAGTAAGTAAATATTGGTAATCACTGCAGAACTGGATGTCAGCAACTGGCAATAATCAGCAGCTAAGAAAATTTACACACAGTAATTTTTATCTTTTCTTTAATACTCTAAGAACTGGAAATCTGTGTTGCTTTTTTTCCTATCCCACTTTGGGTTTGGTTACATGCTCTAACCTTCCCTTTGTGGCCAGCATCTCTTAATCTCTAAGAATTTACAACTCTTTATCAGAGAATGTCATCACCTCCAACTGCCTCTGAGGTTCCCATGGGAATTTCCTTTTCTTGCTTTCACATTTGAGTGAATTGGGTTAGGGATGAAAAATCCCATGCGTGGATATCAGGCCTTCCATCAGGCATAAAATAAGGTTCTTCAAGCTCTGCTTTGTCTCGTACAGATCTCAGTGGTCCTTTGAAGGCTCTGATATGGGACAAAAGTAGAAAGTAGCCCAGGAAATGCCTTCTTATCAGCACTTCAGTTTGGATTCATTTTCCTGGAGGAGTACAACAGTTCTGACCATTTCATCTTGAAGCTTCCAAGGGAGCATGACTGCAGCAGTGACAGTCTGATGTGTCTGCACTGGGACCTCGTAGATCTGGGACAGTGCTTGAGCCACTGACAGTGCTGATCAATGCAGCTGCAGTGCACACAGTAAAGGCAGGTTATGCACACATTTATAGGTAGCTGCAACCTCCCTTTATGCGATGATTAGTGCACAGTCTGTGGAAATCTTCATTGACAGTCTCATAAAAAAGAAAGCATTTGAGCCAAGGCTTTTATGAGTTCTGTGGCCCAAATTTTCAGTTGCCGTAATTAAGTACTCTCATTTTCTCCCAAACAGTTCTAATCTGTTTGTTTTACTGCTGGATCTAGAATAAATGAATTATCATTAAACACATGAACTGTTTCAAATTCAGTAAGATCTGTGTCAAGTGTCAAAACATAATGAGTGCTGGAGATAATCAATGAATGAACCTCTAAACTGAATAGAATTTAGGCACTCCAATTGTCTTTCAGATGCAGCTCAAAACAACAATGGATGTTGTTCTTTTATGTTAGAAAACGCACAGCTGATTTGCTCCTGCTCAGCAGCAGGGTGCTCATCAGTGCAGGGAATGTTGTGCCATTGATATCTGTGCTTAGATCCCACGTTCACACACCAAGACAAGAGTCTGGGTGTAGTGTGTCCCAATAAAACACACAAATCGAGACCCCCGAAACCAAAATTAGGGCATGCACAGGGAAATAAAGCCCATAAGGACCTAGTGGGGATATGGATACTTAAAACAAGAATGATTAGTGCATTGTTCCATGCAAACACAGCACATGCAAATAAGGCTTCATCACAGGGAGCACCTAAGCATGTGTATGTGTGGAAGAATGTGTGTCTTTCAGCTTTGTGAAGGAAACTGCTTCATTTGATAAATTACATGTTTGTGTTCCTCCACCGCTAATGCTGGAACTTACAGTATTAGGGCAATTTTCAATGATTGCATTAAGCAAAGAATATTACTACAGAGAGCTAATTGCTAGTTGTCAAAGTCACAGGAAAACTGTTGGAAGGAAATAGCAATGCTTAGTTTAATGAATTAACACTTTTCATGTGCATTGCTCTATATGGTATTTACACTGTAAAATGCTATATGTGATACATCAAAAAGATGTTTAAAACATCAAAACCAAAAACAAAAGTCCTGCACTTAAAGAGGAACATAAAATTTCCTGCTGGGGATGTGGAACATGGAATGCCATCTGTATTATATGGCACTGAGAAAACTGATTATGTTTGGACCTCTATTTCATAGCAGATGGGTTCATTAAATTTAATAGCCTCCAGAGCCTTTAGAAACAGTGTTAAAAACATGTGGAACATGCTGAGACACTTCACTTCTCGCCCCACAGTCATTATAACTCTGGCACAGACTATAAATATTACACTACTTTATTTCCATTGAATTGGATTACTATTATAATTATTTTTCACAGTGTCCATTTACATAAGAAATGCAGAATGCAAATTGTTCTTCTTCAAACTTTGAGATATGCAGTTGATGTCTTTCAATGCATTTTACAGTTTTTTGCACTTGGAGGCTTTTATATAGAACTTATTTTTATCTTCTTCCTGCGACATCAGCAAGCAGCTGTAACGCCACAGCAAAGCTGGCTCTTAAGCAGCTCTGCTCCCAGTGTGGTGCAAGTAAGACAAGCATTAGGTTAAACCATCGAAGGGAAGTCACAGGAGTGTTACAGCCTGGCTTTCAGCTCTATATTGCCAAAAGATTCTCTTTTCTAGTATTTTATTATTTTATATGACAGGGTAACTACAGTTTGACCTTGGTCTCCGTTCATCTTTTATCACTGGATCAAAGAGAGATTAAATATCTAATTCTGAATCAGATTAGTTCCTACAGAAATATTGCTTTAAACAAAGTAAAATCTCATCTCTTTTTGAAATATTCTCAGTATTTGAGAGATAAAGGAATATTTTGCTATTTAGTTTTTTATTTTAAATAATACTCCCGATGAGAACAAAGAAGCTTTACCATGTTTAAATGCTTTGACAGCTGTCTAACCTTCTTCCACATCTTCATTTACTACGTTCTGATGTGTAAACTAAACTGCTGTTGAAGAAATTGTCATCCTTAATCACAATTTTTTTCAAAAATAACTCAGTTTCCCAATAACCATACCAGCTTGTTCTTGTACAGTGTAATTATCTTTTCTTTCCTCTAACTTTCCTGCAAGATTCTGTGACTATCCTCACTGTTTTTCATTGTATTTCTAAGGACATTCTTGTTTTTATGCTGTACTGATAACTTTAATGTAGATTTTCTCCTTCTTCATGTCACTGACTTCAATTTTGCCACTGACCATTGCTGGTATTATTATCACGACCTGCCAATTTTAATAAATCACTGAAGTCCTACTGCAGTAGATGATGGATGATTGCAGGATTAAATAGCGATTCCTTCCTCATATAATTTACATTTAAAGTAATAGGTAAGAATCACCAGTTACTTAGAAAGGGCAGAGAGTGAAAGGACATCGTAAGACAGAGTAGGTCAATGCAATAATTGATTATTGGTCTTTCAAACTGCAGTGTCCACTTCTACAGATTTCCCACATAAGAGTCTAGGTCTCAAGAATCATGGAATTCTTGCTTGTGTTTGGTTAAACTTAATTTCATGGAATTCTGTGAGGAAGAATTTTCCTTAATATCCAATCTAAACCTTCCCAGGTGCAACTTGAGGCTGTTTCCCCTTGTCCTGTTGCTTGTTGCCTGGGTGAAGAGACTGATCCCCACCTGGCTACAATCTCCTGTCAGGTGTTGTAGAGTGATAAGGTCCCCCCTGAGCCTCCTTTTCTCCAGGCTAAACACCCCCAGCTACTCCCAAGGNGTCCTGCTGGCCACACTAGTGCTGATACAGCCAGGATGCCACCGGCCTTCCTGGCCTCCTGGGCACACCCTGGGCTCATGTTCAGCTGCTTTTGACCAACACCCTGATGTCCTTTTCCACTGGGCAACTTTCCAGCCCTTCTGTCCCAAGTCTGGAGTGTTGTGTGGGGTTTTTGTGGCCCAAACGCTCGAATCAGCACCTGACCTTGTTGAACTTCACACAATTGGCCTCAGCCCATTAGTCCAGCCTGTCCAGGTCCCTCTGCAGAGCCCTCCTGCCCTCCAGCAGATCAAACACTCCTACCCAACCTGGTTTCACCTGCAAACTGCCTGAGGGTGCCCTGAATCCCCTCACCCAGAGCATTGATACAGACATTAAACAAGACTGGCCCTGTTACTGACCCCTGGGGACACCACTGGTGACCAGCTGCCAGCTGGATGTGTCTCCAGTCCCCACCACTCTCTGGCCCCAGCCATCCAGCCAGACTTTTATCCAGCAAACACTGCACCTGTCCAAGCCATGAGCAGCCAGGTTCTCCAGGAGAACGCTGTGGGAAGCTGTCAAAGGCTTTCCCTCATTGACCCTTGTTCTAGAGAGGTGTCATGTCTTGTAATTTGCAGTCACCAGGACTGCTGATAAATGATTGAAACTGGCTTCTGATGTGAAAACTGATTGGATGTGTTTGAAAAAGAATCCACAGAATTACAAATGTCAGTAGGTTTCACCTGCTGGATGTCCTCCCACCAGTAGCTATGTACAAATTACAAAGAATTGCTCTGCTGTTGAACTTGATTAACAGGCATATTCATGCCAAAAGGGTATTGGTCCCATTTGCAGACACCTGCACACCAGAGATAGAGCAGCTTGGGAGCATTTCCAGCTGTGATCTGCCAGTGACTTACAGAGCCTTTGACTAAGAGGACAGAAAATGCTTTTTATTTCCACCTTGTTTCACAGGGAATTTTCTGGTTTTGTTGTGACACAGAAATAAGATCAAAAGGTGACAAGTCACTAACTAGAGAAAGAATTTGTTTCTACATCCCTACATGATATAGTGAATCCAGAATTTAGGAGGACAGGTCTAGTCTGAGTGAAAATAACTACTTAAAGACATTCACAACTGATAACTGTTTATTTTTTGTCTTACTGCCTCTACTCTGAGTGAAATTGAGTTAATTATAAAGAAATTGTAGGTATTTTGTCAGATATATTACCTTTTTCCAGCATGTTTTTGTCTTTAGTTTTCACGTAGCAGATTTGTTAGGGTAAATGATAATGTATGAAAGCAATGAATTTAGTATAATGTACTAAATCCCATCCTTTGATCTCATATTTATCATTCCTTGGCTTTCTGGAATAAAGAGGGCAGTGAAGATGAAATGTAATTTATCTGCACTGCTGGAGTAAAAACCTGCAGTAATAAGAAAGGCTTATTAAATTATTGGTGCTATTTGAGCTGTGCTGCAGTGGCAGAATTCAATGCAAAAAAAGGAGAAGAAGAACAGAGACTAAAAGGGAATAATATTCTCTTTTGTCTATTGTTCTGCAGATATGGAAGTCTTTAGTTATTTATAACTCTTTTTGTATAATCAGGAGTTTTCACGTACAACTCAGTCACGTGCACAATAAATATAAACCTTAAAATTCATGTTTATCATGGTCATGATGACTAATATTTCCTTTGAAGTTAGTAATTTGCAGAGAAATTATTCAGAAATATACTCTATTCTACAAGGAATAACAGGGTGTTTCTAACTCGTGTTCTTGCTGCTCAACAACCAGGTATTTGGTCTTGGCCCACACCATTGCATTTTGTCAGATCAGATTTTCCAAGCAGGCATTTCCACAAAAGATTGGTTTAAAGATGATCTATCCAGTTGGTAAATGCTCTTCAGCAACTTCAGTACCATCAGGAGAAAGTTCAGAACTCTTATAAAAATATTTTCTCTGGAATTCATAAGAGCTATTTCACCTGCCCTGCTGTCAGCTTTTTTTTTTGAGGGAATAAAATGTATTCTCCCTAAATATTAGTTTACATTTTCTAGTTCTAAGAAAATCATTAAAATGTGCAAGGGCTCTCTAGTAAGAGTTACCACAAGGACTCTACAGGGCAGTTGCATTTAAGCACTTCTTTTACAGAATAGGATTTTTCTTTTTTTTACACTTTCTTTTATTTAGTGGCACACAAAACTACAACAGCACACACATTAGAAAGTGTATGCCAATACCAAAAACCAGCACAACTTGCAGAGCTTTCTGATGTCTTTTTGTTCTGTTGCAGCCAATGGACTCTGAATAATAATAAAGGCCTCAGATTTCTATGTTGACAGATTTATTCCAGAAAACTGTCCAAAAAAAGTAAAAGTAAACTACCTAAGTCAGCTATATGCTTGTATTGCATATGGGTTACATTTACTGATTATTATTCTTCCTCGTTTTACTCTTCAGTAAATCAGTACTATCTCTCTTATGTACCTGGAATTACACTGATATAAAACATAACACATATTCATTGTGTCAGTTTAAAAAAAATCTTCATTTAAGGTGCTTGGATTGTGCTTCTGTTGACTGAGGGAACATTATAACACTTTGTATTAAAGCCTTAAACCTCAGAAATTTGAGTTACAGTGAACAACAAATTGTCTTTATAGGAAAAACAAGTTTAACCTTCCTTGGCTGCTTCACCTTGTCCTTTATGGTTACAATGTATTTTAAGAAAATGGAGATAGAGTGAAATCTGATTTTGCACTAATCAGGGGGTTTGTGTTAATTCAGTTTTTTGCCATGTACTGCAAAATGATGGGATTTATCCCAGTTTAGGTTCTAGTATGTCTAAAAATTACCACAGTGTCTGCAAATGGCTCCAACTCTGAGAGAGGTGAGCGAATTTTGAGTTCTTATAGTGAAGGAGGAGTAAGATTTTCTTGACCTGCTGGATAATGCAATAAGGGACAAGAGAGGAAAAGGTGATGAGTAACTTTGCCTTGGGCCAAAACCTTTCCTTGAACCAGATTTCACGTGCAGTGTATTAAACAGTGAGAAACTGCATATTGGAATGTAATTTCGATTGTCTAGAAATGCTCTCAGATTTGTGATCTTCCAACAAATCAGAATCTTAGTTATTGCCATCAGGTCACATGGGCCTTTGGGAAGCATTGAACTTTCAAGATGTGCAGAGTAACAACAAAAAGCTTCTTCCAGCATAAAACAGCAAGAGAATTGTAGCTCTTTCTACAGAGTGAGTGAATCTTTATTGAACCTGATGAATTCATCCTGCAGGATGAAGAGTCCATAAAATGCTCCATGGCTGTTTCAATAAAGTGCAGCTATAAAATCTCAATGTGAAACTGGAATGGTGAGATGCATTAGCTCCGTGCTTATTAGAAGGGTATGAAGACAGAATCTGTTGCTCAAAGCAGAGCGAATGAACAGGACGCAGCATTGATGATGCCATTTTGTCATTTATGATGGCAGCATTAGCCATATCTGTGGTACCAACCGAGCCTCCAAATGATACAAACATTTTATAGGAAAATCAATCTCTTTTTAGATTAGGAGCTTATTCAACTATGAGATTTCACAATGTTAAATGATGGAGTGTTTTCTAAGATTTTTTTTTTTTTTTAATTCTTTGTTTTATCAAATAATTTAAAAATAATGCTTTCAGTGGTTGGAGACTTAAACCTGCTTTCTGATCTTGTACATCTCTTTGGCTAATAAAACCAATTGCTTTGCTTAGGCATGTGAACCTGAAGTCACAAATTCCTTATCTGGAAATCACATGGTGGTCACCTTGCTAGAGCATAGTATTTTAACATAATGTTAATTTATTTCCAAAACGTACATTGGGTGTTTGATTCTCAAATTTGGATACAAAACCTGGACAAAATTTTTGTGGAGATTTGTTCCTGGTTTTAGGGAGTATTCCTCCTCCACTGACAAAGGAGAACAGCACTTTTAAACATGTACCTGAGCTCAGTGCCTGGCCTTCATGTAGTATTTGTAAGCACTGTTTATCCTCATAATTTGTTCCTTTTTCTTCATGCTTCATCTGAATTTTTTCAGGTGTGTATTGAGATGGACTCATCAGTGTTTTGAGATGGACTCATCAGTGTTTCACCCTTTCAGAGGCAAATTGATAAAAGATGATTGTCTTTGAAAGGGAATGAAGCTTTTTTAAAAGGTTTGAAGCATCTCTTTAATTGTTGTGCACAAGCTGCCTTCCCTGCTGGTTTCTGGTGCCCTTGATCTATTATCATATCTGTGGATTTCTTCTCCTCAGCGAATGAAATGATCCTAACATTTCTGTGCAGCCTTTTTTCCTTTGAGATCATCTCCTGTTGTTTATCAGCTCAAATGATCTTCCGAGCGTATGGTGTGTATCTTGTTCTGCCCTGCAGCCTCCTGCTCCACACGGAGCAGTTCTGGGCCATTGCTTACTGACATTGCCTTCGAGGTGTTTCCTGCTAGCTAAATCCAAAATCTGTACACAAGTTCTGCTCATTCAGAAGCGATTAATGGGAGAGGGAAAAAACCCCAATAAAATACAATAATTATTCTGAATGTATTTGTTAGGCAACTAAGCAGATTGTTCCCTCTAAAAATGTCCAATATTTTAATTCTAAAAGATAATTGGTTCCAACACTTAGAGCCCTATTGGTTCCAACACTTAGAGCCCTGTACTGGTTCCAGTCTTTGCCTCAAACTTCCAGAATCAACTAGTTAATTTCAAAATATTTTTGGAAGGACTTTTTTTGAAGCAAGTAAGAGAAAGAGCAAGTCCCATTAATTACAACCTCCCCTCCCCCACACCCAGCTCCATTTCCCTTTGCTTTGATATTCCTGGAATCTCTTGCAGCACAGATTCATGTTCTTACAAGATGAATTTAGTCCTGTAGTTATCAAAAGCAGATAGATCAGTTGTATACACAGCATTATTGATGAGATTCTCAGTGATGATTTTTTCCCCTATGCCTGATTCTTCTGGTCATGCTCTTGTATGCTGAACTTCAGGCATTTGAAGTCAATCAGTTATTTTTCTGTTTTCCCCCATGTGTTATGTGCCAAACATTTCACAGTAGTTTTGCAGGTGCCTTTTTTTTTGTCCTGGTATTAGCTAAAGCTTTGGGTTTTTTCAATTACAAGTTCATTGATTTCATTATAAAGTAAAAAAAAAAAATCAACAACTGCCACAATAAGAAGCTTAAATGAAGATAATGTAAAACAAAATCATATTGAATTAAATATTGTAAATAAGTTCCGAGAGTCCTCTGATGCCAGGGCAGTTTTTTTACAGAGTGCAAATATTTTTGTTATTAACCCTGAATCCTTAACACAAAATTATGTGTGAACTTTATCTTAGACCTTGCTGGATGATTGCAAAACAGACTACAGAACAACACTTCTCTTTTAGAAGTACAATTCTATTTAATACTATCAGAGTAACACGCTGAAAATCACAAACACAATTAGTAAATCTGATTTTTAGAAGACATTCTGCCTTGCTTTACACATTCATTAGATCAAAACCACTTTCATCTCTCTTCAGAAAGGAGTTATCTTCAGATGTCGGTCTTGCATTGATATGTAGAGCAAGTAAAATTTAATATAGTGCAGGATCACAACTCCACTAAACTCATTGCAGGATCCTCACTGACTCAGATAGGGTTTGTGTGAGCTTCTTGTTTGGGTTGGCTTTGAGGCCAGTGCCGATTTTACTGTGGGAGAAAGAGGATGTGTGACTGACTCCTAAGAGGATTTATGATGCAGAAAAAATTTTTTCTTTCTAGGAAGACTGTCAAAGAACCTGTCCTGTTTCCAAATGTGGAAGGGTCTTTTTGTGAGATGAAAAAACGAATGAGTATGTGGACATGCACTTACCTTCTGAGGCTGTTTCATTTTTTCCTTCCATCTCTTCCTCCCTTCCATTTTTTGTAAGAGATAAAGAGACTAGATATACAAATTTTAATATAAATTGTATCACTTAGTATCAGTGATGTGGATCTTACAACCATTAGTTTTGTTTGGAGCTGTCTGTATTGAATGAAATATTCAAATTCCATGCATGAATGTTTGTACAGTTTTTTATTAAGAAGGAAATACCTATATATAGCAGACAAGAGAATAATTGTATCAATAATTTCTATAGGGGAATATAAATATAATAATGTTTATACAGAATATATGCTTGCATATGTAAGAAGAATTAACTATGGATATCTATTTTACCCTTAGAAGTATTTATTTGTTTAATAATGAAAATAGGACTCTCTCCCTTTAAACACACAAGCATGAGGCCAAAATTTTGGTCGTGGTGTGTGGAATGCTCATGGAGTGTTTGATTCATTGAGTGGTTCTGCTACTTTGATTTGTAGTCATGTGGCTTATCCATACAATTAACATAATTCTTTTTAAAAAAATTTATTAATAAAGTTTCTAACCAAACTTTGTATTTAAAGTAAGCAGTTTAAAGTGAAGTGTCATCTCTCCTGTAAATATTTTGTATTCATTAAAAAGTGAGAACAGTTAGTTTATACAAATAAAAAAATCACAGACACAGACTCACAGAATATGCGAGTAAAGATTTCTTTTCTGTTAATTTCCACATGAAGTTCAGAGAGGAGATGCAGACAGGTTTGACTTAAATAACTGTACTAAAAGTTGAGAATATTTAGATCCTTTTTTGTGCTGATTCTCATTTTAAAAACAAGATTACTAGACTGCTTTAGGAATTGTTCAGTCATTTGCATTAATAAGCAGTTAATGTATTTTAAAAATATGTCAAATCCTCAGAGTGGAGCCATTTTATTACAGAGTTCTTAAGTGCATGTAATTTTTCATTTTGCTGTTTCTTAATTCCAATCCAATGCTTTACAGCTCCTGTGTGTTCTGTTTTTCATATTTCACAGGAACTAACTTCTTTCCTTTCTGTCATCTATAGGAAGTCTTTTTAAAGAGAGGACTAGAACTGTAGTTTTCATCTATGTTTTATGACTCTCTTCTCCATAGCAACATTTAAATTTCCTCTGATGGGTGTACTTTGCATGCAGAGCACAATCTCTCCGACTAAAATGCTGTAGTTACTAAAAATATGTGGTAGCACGGTAAACCAATTCTGTGAACAATGAAGGATTTGGTGTTAAATTCCTTGAAAAAATCAAGTGCATTTCCTTAGAGATGTCAGCCTAGTACGCTGCAGGTTAATGTCACTCTTTTAATATTTGTACTGCAATCTTAATGTCAGGAACATCCCAGTGGAGGCTGAATTTTATTTCTTCCTCCATGTGTGAATATAATTTTCTATGATGCCTGTAGTATATAGATGGGGGGGAATAAGTGCATAGATTGCAAAAAAAAATTGTCAAAATCATATTATTTAAATGCTGTATCTTATAGCAAGTGAGTAAATAGATTTTAAAGCAGAAAGTTTACATTTTCTGCTCAAAACTGAGAATTGGAATATTCTTTCTATGCTCTCCTAAGTTTTTACTGTTTATGGGAAGAGCTGAGGAAACCTGCTGGCAACTTATGAAATGCTTTGCATTTTCTACATGTTTGCCACAGCACTTCATATCTTTCCTGAAAATGTATTTTTAAAAAGTAAAAGTTCTAAGCCATACATCCAATGTCAAATAAAGAGTCAGGGTGTGACATGGATGGGATGACTCTGAACATTAAAAACACCAGAAATTTAGCAATGCTTTAAGGTTAAATTTAGTGCAGCTCAGAAAGTATTTATAGAAATGTCTGTAGTACCAAAACCATATCCAGACTCGCTGGTTATTTACTGGCATGTTTGCAGTTAATTTCTATTGATTTGTATTGTATCTGATTTTGGAACAATCAAGTCATGGCTGTTCTTCTGTGACTGGTGACTTTTAAAAGCTTGGCAGGAGAATAGGACTTGGAAATGAGGTCAGTGAATGTAAAATAAGAGGTTTTTTTATTTTTCAATATTTTAACATAAGTAAATGGCAATAGTATAATTTTTATAACAATATCTCCATGAAATCATTAGGAAAATAGAAATGGAAAGTTAATATCATAATGATATGTGCTATTTTTGTTTCTTTCGTAATAGAAGCCATGTTTTTTGCTATAGTAAGAAACTATTGAGTATAATTCACTCTTGCAGAAGATTTGTTTTGTTATTTTTCAAACAAACATAAGGTTGAATTCTGATCCAACAGAACAATAAGTCTGTAATTCTACAGTGTTTTCCTTTAAAACTTCTAGACTTGGTTTCTTGGATATCTGGGACATGCAGCTCCATAATGTTTTGAATAAATTGTTGAAACAGCTCTAAAATATTTTAACAGCGCATGACCTTTTTCAATTATCATGAAGCCATTTACAAAATCAGTCTTTATGAACTTATTTTGATAAGGGTGAAAGGAGATAGGCATTTTTGAGGTACTTCTCAGAACCACTGATCCTTTAACTTATTCCTTCTCCTTCTAAATACAGTATTTCAGATCTCTGGGGTTTTGTGTGGTTCAATCATATTGGTCTCACAGGTATCTGATCCAAAAAATAGTGCAAAATCCTTGATGTTGGATCTCTTTTTCTGTCTTGGGGTTTTTTACCACGTTAGTAGTAGTAATAGTAGTTTACCACATCTTCTTCTGGTAGCACCAAACACATTTCCATGAAGGGCTCGAAACAATACTGGATTATTTGCAAATGTGGACAGCATGACACTGTGTGCAACAACAGTATTGAAAAACCTCCTGCAGTTATTTATTCTGTGTTGCATTGTGTGATGGGACCCCAAGTTGACCTGAATTTAGAAGTGGAATTCTCGACTTGTCTTACTGGCATCAAGCATATTGTGAACCTCAGGGGGCCTGCAGTTTCTGAGAGTAATTTTTTACAATACCAAATAGAATAAGAAAATGTATTTAGTAAAGGTTTTTTTGTTTTGTTTTCTAGTTAAAAGGAGTTTGAAAACAAATCCTACTACCTTTTCTGCACTGTGTTCTTGCAAGGCTCTGAGCTTTAATCTTTCTCTTAAATCTAAGAATATTTTTTAGCTTGCAGCAAAATCTGTATAGTTCCATCAAGATCCCTAAGTCTGCATTTTAAATCAGAAAATCCTCTTAGGTTTCCCCTGGTGCTTGCAGGCTCCTGTCCCTGCTGTACCTGGCAGTCCAGCAAAGGTCTCTTCCTACGCAGTTTTGTGGGGCAAGGTCCAGTTTCCTTCAGAGGATTCCTCCTGACCCAAACTGGATCAACCAGGAGCCAGCAAATGGCCAGGCTTCCTCTCTGCACTTCATCCACAACAATTTTAACAAAAACTGCTTTACCCAGATAGCAAACAAGGAGCAAGTAAACCAGATCTCTGCACTGTGGTGTGTGTTGTTTAGAGAACAACACCCGAGGGTGGAAGAGACACTGATGGAAAACAAGCAGGAACAGGAGTTGGTGTGGCTGGAGCTGAATAAAACCATCAAAAGGGCACAGTTTACCAGGGGTGTGAGTAGAATAGAAATACCTGCGGTGCTGGGGGGCCAGGCAAAGATCACACAGTTTGCTGCAAAGCTGCCTCTTGGCAGGGTGTGAAGCAAACCACAGGAATCAGAGACGCCTGCTGGCTTTTGCACACAGACAGGCAGTTCTTACACTGTTCAATAAAGGGTCAGACCAGAGGACTATTACTATTATTGTTAGGAAAATTATTTGTTTCCTATGGCCTCCCAGAAGGGGTAATGTCAGACAGAACTCCACAGTTCCTTTCAAAGTAATTTGTAGCAAATATTAACCTGAATTGCTGACCTATAGGACCTTCTAACAGCCAAGTTTCAAATCAGCAGTAAGATGAAAATTTATCTGATGGGAACAAAGACAGATTTTTTTGTTGTTGTTGTTTGTTTCTATTGAGGAAAGACCTTGAACCTGGATTTTTAAGCTTAGGTGAAAGGTGTCAAGAATGCCAGCCCAGGAAAAAGCATGATGGAATGTAGGTCTTGTCTGCTGACTTGATTACTCTTAATCAGGGTTATGGCTACTAATATTTCAGAGAATGGAAATATTTTTGATTTTATAAAAGGCTATAAATTGGATTGACTAACTGAATTCAGCAGGAGATAATACAGAACTCTAGTTTGTATTTTAATGTGCTCATGAAAATAATCTGAGTTGACAGCAAGAGGGATCACTTCATATACAGAAGTGTGAAGCACTATTTTGTGTGGTAGTTATTAATAGGAAACCCTCACTTCAATCCATCTGACTATAACTCCATCACTTGGCAAAACTTGATCAAACTACACGTACCTGATTGTATTTGGAAAGTTAAAAAAAATCATATTGCAACTTTCTCCTCTGGTTAGAACGTAAAAAAGAAAAAGTTTCCACTTTTCAGAGTCAAAGTAATTAACCAAGTCAAAGTCTAATAAGTAGTTAAACTTTTAGAAAGGCTTTAACTGCTCTAACCTGTTATACAGGACTTAGGTCATGTATTTGCAATTCACAGGTATCTGCAATTTCTGCAGCAACCCTTTTATAGTGCTCAATATAATAATTTATTTTTAAAACCCAGGCTTTTCTCAAAACACATATAGGTCATAGTTTAATGTGATCATGGTTTGTATTTTGATATTGGATCACTGCAGTTTTAGCATGAAAGAAATTTATTCAGAGCAATTCTTCCTGCCATGAATTTTGTTACATTTTATGTCATGGAAACAGAGAAATTGTGGCTGCTTGCTCCCAATATTTGTGAATTAGAGATCATGTGACAGTTCTCTTTCATGACATACACCATGTGGATATTAACTTCTAGCAGAGGGTTGTGTGCAAGTTGTTTTCTTTTCTATTTGTTTTCATTCAGTGGAAGGGCAAAAGGTCAGTCAGAAGCTCACTAGAGATCTTGACGGTCTTTTTGCATTTGGCATTGATTCACCTGCCTGTTTCTGTGTTCAGCCGATGCCTTTAAAGAAAAAAATGTGTGTTGGAGAAACAAATTTTCTGAGGAGGTGAGCTTAGCACAAGGCTAAACTGCTGTGTGAGTGAATTTCTCCACAAGTATGGAGTAAGAGGAGAAGAATTCAGAAAAAGGGAAAACTGTATTGTGCCTACGACAGTTTGGTTTTCTGACTTCCTCTGCTACAATGGGTTTTCTTTTTTCTGAAGTAAAACAGAACCCATCTTTCAACTCTTGATAAATAAGGTCTTTTATATGTGATGCAGTCTGCTGCCTGCTCTCAATGCCTTTATACGTGAGTTGCTGCTCACAGTAAATACTGTGCACACAACCAGGTATGGCTGACCTCGTCTGAGAACATCTGTGTGGTATGAATATGCATGTATGCACAAGCACTTGCATTTGATTTGCATATATGCAGATATAATCATACCTGTGTTTGCAGCACAGAAATGTATTGTTCTATGCATATATTACTGTGTACTGTGCATGTATTGTAATCTGTTTGCATAAACAGTTACTAACTCTCTATCCCTGTTTTGTTTTTCTTTCCTCTCTCATGGAGGATACAACCTTCTGCTTTAATATGATAATCCTCTTAATGTCAGTTTCATTTAAAACTAAAGCTGTCTTTATGTTGTATTATATTTGTGTACAGGAAAATGGAACTACTTCACAGTTCAGGTGTGATGCCGTATCTGATGAGAAAACAATCCCTTTCTTTGTGTTGTGGTGTTTAACAAATTGCATGGTGCTTTTGCCATACCTAGTAGAGAAGCTGTCAAATCTTAAAGTCACTTAATAAGCCCTCAATAAGTTGAATCAATTGGCAATGTAAACCTAGTTCCTTTAATTTCCTTCCTTTATACTTTGTTTTACACTATGTTTATGCTTTTATTAATACAGCAGCTAAAGAAGCTGTTCAAATTAATTTAATGTATAATTGCTTGTTCTGTTTTGTTGTTTTCCAGCTCCCTCAGGCACAAAAGGTAAAATACTTTAATCAAATCCTAGTCATTCCAAGTAGTCACCAGTGCTTCACGTTTCCATGGTGGTGTGAGTGCGGTACAGTCGGTGATCAGTGAAACACTTCACTGTCACGGGGGCTCTGAGCCATGCCCCAGGAAGGTGCCTGGCTTTGAGCCCAGCTGAGGTTCCTGCTGAGAGCAGCCCTTCAAACACATGAGCTATTTTAACATGCCAGGCATCCAGTAGCCTACAATTTGGAAACAACACGGAGGCTGTTTTATCAACAATCTGAAATAATAGTAGGGATTTAAAAAAATTACCAAACCCACTCCGTTACTCCATGTGAAACATCTCTGGATCTGTTACAGAGACTGCAGAACCCATGGCACAGCTGGTACCCTTTCACTGCTCCCCACTGTATCTACCAACACACCCCTGAACACATTCAACATTTGACTTCTCTAGCAGGTTGCATACCTCTCATATACTGTGCTCTTGCCTTTGAACCACTTCTGCATCGATATGGTGTTACCAGAGTCAGCACTGCTCATCAGGACACCACAGCCAGTGAAGCTGAGTTAAAAATTGCTTGGTGCCTGTTGCGTCATCGTTATATATTTCACAAATATAACTAAAGCTTCCAGAAACTAGAAAATCTGGATGGTCTTTTGTGCTTTTGGTAAAAAAGTATTAAAATGAGAAAAGGAACAGAATATGTTGGGAAATTGCAACACTCACTTGTCCAAGTCATTCTTATTGTTCTTGGTAAAGTTTCTTCAATGAGAAATGTCACAGCAATTAGTCAGTTTGACATCACTGTTATTAACATTCATGGATGATGATAAAAGTTCAGTTTTTAATGAAAGCTATTAATGAAGTGATCTTTCACTTAATAGCTTTTGAAGAATGCCTAAGGCATCCATAGAACTTAGAACTTAGCTAGTGTATCTCAGCCACCTTTTCGTTTAAAAAGCAAGAAATATGAGGATGGGAGGTTTTCTTTTTATGATACTACATGTATTTGAAATTGCCTTGCTTGTGGAGCTCAGGAAATCCTATTTCAAACCTGCAGGTAATGTGCTGTTTTATGACACTGGACTATGTCCGTAGTTTGTTCTTGCTTGGATAGTTGCAGAACATGGTACCAAAAGACGTTGGCTTTGCTTTGTTTGTTTCTTCTTGAAACAGATGGTTTCAAGAAATATTTTGTGTATGGCTTTCTGGAAAAGTAGAAGGATCAAAAGAGTGGCTAACTTTGGCTTCTTCATATTCACCTGCTTGTCTAAACATTCGTGCCAAATGCTTCTCGTAACAGTTTGCAGAAAGAAGAGAGAGTCAGACCCTACAGTGCTGGTGCAGAAAGTACAACCAGTCAGGCTCTTTGTCAGACTGTGCCATGTGGAACTGTATTACCTGTTCAGATGGCCACAATTCTGAGCTATTAAATAATATTCTGGTACAAATTACTCAAGTTTGAGGTTAGTGAAAAGCAACGCAATTTTCATAAACGGTCAAAACTGCCAATTTTCAGTGTGTTTGCCCAAAGATCAGACAAATGCAGAACTAAAGCCACACACTTCTGTATGCATTCATAACTGACCACAGTCTAGTGGATTGTGTACTACTTTTGTGCAAAGAAGAGGAGAGGGATGGGAAGGAAGGAATGGGATGGAGAGGGGGGACAGGTACAACTAATCCTCCAGGGCTTTTGATAACTTCAGGCAAGAAATATGCCTTTTAGTAAAGTCTGACAGCTTATGAAAAACCAAGAGAATCTCTCTTGCTCTCTGCAAGGTGAAGGGAAGCAGCACAGGGCTGGTGCATGCCTTTATGAATGACTGAGTCACTGTTTTGCCATATGGTGTCTGAACTTGTACTGTATTTTTGTTGGAATCTCTGTATCATCTTGCAAATATTTTCTCTATAAACATTTCAAACAGTCATGTCTCTCTAAACGTGTTCGCTTTAATCTTCGAGTGATCTGAAAGAAAAATGTGGCATTTCAAGTTTACCTTTACTATTTCATATCTATTATAAGTAGTTCGCCATCTTGATGAAATGTGTTTTCTCTTATGTGTGGAGCACTTTGGCTTCAGACTTTTCAGTGTTTAGTCAGTGTTCTATGGTGATTAGCTATTGATTTTGAAGACCTGTAGGTTTTCAGCTGTCTACAGCAGTTAAATAGCCATTAAACCTGGTACTCTTATGTTACCTGCTCTTAGTCAAATGGTTGCAAATTCTGAATTGGAGAGCAGGTGAAAAGAAGAATGATGAGTTTAAGGCTGGATATGTCTGTTGCACCATGATATTTGTCTTGAAAAGATCCTTGTGATATACCCTATACTTAAAATAGAAAATACCACAAAACCAAATCGAACCACCCACCCACCCAACCATAAAACCCCAACAAAAAACTCGCCAGAATTTCAGGCAATAGAGACACTGATTTAGTATGGATATGTTACTCTCAGAACAAAATATGTTTAGAAAGAGTTAATGTTTCCAAAAGGAAGAACTACTTCTAGACAAATGAAACAAATTCATATGAATTTTACTTGTCCTCTATGTTTCTTTTATGCATGTTTTTAAGTAGGCATCCCTCAGGGCTGCAAAAATAGCAGTAAGATAAAATAATAACTCAAATTTACCACTTTTCAAATTTGTTCGTTTTGATTTCCAAAATGACCTTTATCTTTGAAACAGTTACGTAAAACACCTTTTTGTATGCATTGAAGAACGAAAGCCATTTTTCCTTAATAGTTCCAAAAGGTGTTTTGTTTCCTAGTAGGAAAGCTTTGCTTGCTTTCTTGAGCAAACACAGCAGGATTCAAAAGCTTTTGTCCTACTCCTGCTGTGATGTTTTGTTCTACTTAGCTCGAGTGAAGAGGTAGAAGTGAATAAATTAGGCACACAAATCAGAAGCAGAGAGTTGTGTTTAGGAACATTTAAGAATTTCTTTTAATGATCCTCATGAGTGGAACCATATTTCCTCCATATAGAAATGTTTTGATGATATCTGTTGCTCAGAAATTCCTGACAGCTTTCTTCTCTCTTTCTATGTTATCCTTAACTTCTGTAAGTAGTTTTGTGCCCTCCTTATATCTTGATGCTATCATCTTTCAGCCTTTTGGGAGCATCATTTATCATTCCCTGCTTGGTTTACCTTATGCTTTAAAGAGTTGAATTAACTGTCACTGGGAATAGAAAACAGAAAATTTGCAAAGCTGCAGTTTCATTGACGTGCATGGCTAGTGATTTTATCACTTCTATAAAATTATAGTAGTTAAGTTGAATCTAATGGAGTACAAAATAATCATAAAGTAAACAGTTTAATGTAGCATTCCTTTGGATCGATTTCCTCCTCATGAGATGCTGTTGTCTTTCAGTTCTGCAATGTATATTTGGTTTCCATCCAGAAAACCGTGTTAAAATTTTCACTTACATGTTAATTGCAAGCTTAACTTTAGTTTTGAAATTTCTCTCTCACATTCTTCAACAAGGAAACTGACCTTTAATAACATTTTTGAATCAGCAATTTACAAACTCCAATTAACTACTTTACAATATAAGGGGTTTTTTTTCATTTACTTTGTGTACTAAACACAGAAATGTCTCTTTAACTTAAGACACACAGGTTTCTAGATTGTCCCAGACCATAATTTGAGTCCGTGCCGAAATAATAGCTATTCCTTATTCTTTTAGTCCATATAAAACACAAATTCCAATTCCCTGATGCTTCCAGCCTGCCTCATGACTCTGATCAGCACATAAAGTGCAGTGGCCACAGAAGACAACACGTTGTGAAGCAAATCTGTACAGAGTGGGCAAAGGAAGAAGGTGGGTGGGTTGGGCAGGTGTGTGAGAAATTCTGCACAACCCACTGCAGCTCTTCTTGACTATACACTCCCAAGGAAGATATTTCAGGGATGTTTCTCAAATTCCTCTTTCCATAATGGAAACACCTAAGAAAATGTTTTTATTCTTTCCTGTGTATGTCTGCCTGGTTTAATTCTGGAGCCTGCCTTGCTCTTTGCCCTGAGAGGTGACTGGTGCTGGATGTGAGGCTAAACTCTAAGTGGCGTAACTCTAAGAGGATGGTTTTTGTTTGTTGTCTGGGAAGATCTGCTTGGGGTTCTGAGGAGGGTAACTGTGCAGCGAGGAATTAAAGGGAAAACTGTTGTAGTTAAATCTATTCCTAAAAGGAGTTTTTCTCCAATTATAAAACTATTTTCGCTAGGCACTAGAGATCTGTACCTTTTTCAGAGAGCAAGTTCTGTTTCTTTGTTCTAAACAGCCAAGAGACATTTAGCCTGGAAATGCATTTTTTTCTCAGTCTTAAGATTTATTTTCTTTTAAAGGTTTGTTATTTTTTGCTAAGCATTTTATCAAACTGAGTGTCCATAGCCCTTGGGTAGTTTCCCACCTAAAACTGTTACCACCACGTCTTTTCAATAGAGAAGCATTCTGGGGCAAATCACTGATGCTGTCTCTTTCAGTCATCCTTTTACACTAGGTAGTAGCTACAGTACGAAGAGCAGTGACTCAGTAAAACATTGCAAATACGAGTCCCTGCTCATCCAGTTATTTGCTGACTCCACTTATGGAAGTGGCCAACAACCTGTTCATGTGCCAAATAAATAAAAAATCGAACAGGCTGGATTATATGGCTGCAATTCTATAGTAATGATTGCAGCAGCCAACTGTAGTTGGTACTTGTAGATAACAAAATTACAGGGCAATCACTCTTGCCTGCTTCCATAGTCAGCTTTGAGAGTTAATGAGCAGTTCTTTCAGAATTTCCCAGGAACTCCAGACTGTGGGGTTTTTTTTCTCCATGTAAAGAATTTCAAACACCCTAAAACTCTTCTGACAGTCCCTTGGCTTTATCCTATCCATTAAATTGTTTTCAGTAATATCTTGAGAGTAAGCGAACTCGTAAAGCAATGCTGTCCTGGTACTTGACGAAAACATGATATCAGAGAACGACCACCCTGGGCAGCCATATAAAATCTCTAAGTGCTCCAAAATGCCACCTCGTAATCAGCAGATTGTTTTTCCACTTTCTGGGCTCCTCTCCACACAAATTGTGTCAGTGTGCTTGACTCTACTACTCTGGCCAAGGAGCAGAAATTCCTGCATTGGTTTAGCTGCATCTGACTTTCAAGTGCAACCTTTGAACTGACAATGTTTTGCCAAGTTTTTGGGGTTTTTTCTTGTTTGTTTAATAACTTACTGTTCCTTGATAGATCGAGGATTATGTTGGGGTTGGAATTATCCCTTCTTGCTAACAAGGAAAACAAACAAAAAAAAGGAAATGTGATCACAAGTTCGTTCCACCTCATAACCCTAGTGATTCCTTATCAGATGTAAACCTTCTTAACTCTAAACCCCTTTTGTGTTCTGTCTAATGTCTGCAAACATTCCTTCTCACCATGAGATAGTGCCATGCCTCGGGAAATATACTTGGTTGGGAAACTGAAAACCCTCCTGAAGCAGATGGCAGCTGCAAGACATGTAATTTTCTAGATTTTGTTTGTCTGATTTGTTAATGTGAAACATGCCTCACAAAGTATCTTTATCATAACGTAGGACTTGTTTTCTGAAAATGTGGGGAGCCAATTGCTATTGTTTCATTATAAGAAACCCTTTGTAAACAACATCAAAACAAAAAATAAATTGCAAAAGTTCTAAAAAGAAAAGAAAAAGGATTGGAAGTTCTACCTGAGTGCAGAAAACACGATACAGTTGTAGGAGAATGTCACAGTCACAACTGGGCATGACTGGCACCTCCAGCATTGCTCAGCAAGGTCATCCCTTGTGCTGCACCCATCTGGTTGAACACAGGTGCAGCAAAGCAAAGTTTGTGTCCTACAAAATCTCCACTTGAGATCAGAAGTGTCTGTGTCACATTTTTAAATGTTGGATAAACCTCTTCAGCTTTAGGCATCTGTCCCTGGGGACAGAAAGGGTTGAACAGTAACTCGTCCTCGTGCTTGAGTTTTCTTTCACACGTCGCTGGTGAAGATCTACAGGCACAGAGCAGGGCTGGTCTGGAGCACCCTGGTCGGTCTGTGCCTCAGGGCAAAGGTTCAGTCTGGCCAGAGGGTGTGAACAGGGAGGGGACAGTCCGAGCACTCTCACTGTCCTGTGGCCAGGGATAAGCATCCTACGTGTTTCTCTTGAAGGAAACCAAGGTTAGGAGATTTGTTTTCTCCCTAAACTGAAAAAATGTGTTGTAACCTGATGTGCAGGAACAACTGATGCTTCATGGCACCTCTCTCTCCAGCAAACTGGAACCGGCTGGAGCAGAGGTGCTCGTGGGATCCTCACTGGCTGTCACCCTTTGTGAGGTGATGCTGTGTGAGCTGAGGAATCTCAGTCTGGACCAGAACAAAGGGCATACAGCTCTTGCTCTTTGCTGGGAGAAAACAGCCCGAGGCAGCTGTGGCAGAGCGGACACTGGGAGGGTTGTAGAGCAGAGCTCCAGCTGCTTTGTTACTGCCCTTGCTGCTTCCATGACCACCTCAGCCCCTTCTCCCTTCCATGGCAGGCTGCAGTAGGAGTGAGGGTGGGGCATCTTTCCTGGAACTGGAGCTGCTGGGATGGGCAGAGGTCATTCAGCTGAGATGGGGCCAGGGCTGGGCTGGGCTGCACTGACTGCAGGTCCAACTGCATCGGTGTCATTGGGATAAACTGCCTTATCTCCTTTGAAATGGAAATGATGTCATTGGAAAATGCAATCGCGTGTCTGTAATTGTTCCTTAGTTCTCAGAGATAGTATTTCTTTTTCAAATATAGCTTGCTGATGATCAGGGATTGGTGTTGATGACAACTGTTGCCATGCCAGTATTTAGTAAGCAAAATGAGACTGTAAGTACTCAGATTATTTCTGTCGTGATAATGGTGTGACTGGCGTGAAGTTGCTTTCAGGGATCTCACAAGATTTTAGTCAACTCTAAAATTTTTTCTTTTCTTCTCATTTTGTCTGCAGTTAGTATCCCCTTATTATCATAAAAATATGTGCAAATAATCCCAAATACCTATACTCTAGAAACCATGGTAAAATGATGAAACCCTATGTCTAAGAGAAAATCTCAGAGGGTGTTAAGCCCCAGGGTTTTCTTACTTCTGTATGATTTTTTATAGCTAATAATCTATATAATTTTCCTCTTTGCACTGATATAACTCAGAATTTAATGAGTTTTATGTGTATTATGTATATATCTGTTTATCTTTAATGATTTATCAGATTATTAAAGAAAGTTAAGTGTACCTTCCCCTTAATGCTTAATCTTTCTCTTTTGTTTATCAAATGGCAGGAGAAATTGGGATAGAAGGAAGTAGCATATTTTTAACAGTAGTTTTTAATTTAAAACCTTTTTGCATGTGAAAGATTTCAATAGAGAGGCCCACCAGCTATCAAAACCTCGCATGCCTTTTCTATGTGAATTGTAAATAAAGCAGAAAGGAGCAATACATATTATTGATTTAATTGCTGCTTGATCAGCTGAGTTGTACCAGTGTCTGCCTTCCCCACCGTTTAAATAATTTATCTGTTATCTATTCACTTCTGTATTGTAGCTGCAAGGTGAAATAAGGGGTGAGAATGTTTGTTTTTATTGTGGTTCTGAATGCATCTTTTATTGTTCTTCTCAGAGGTCTAAAGGGATTCTCCTGGGAGTAGTTGGCACAGATGTTCCAGTTAAAGAGCTTTTAAAAACTATTCCAAAATACAAGGTAATGCACAAACGGTGTGTGTGTGTGTATATATATATATGTATAATTTATATTCAGTATAATGCCTCAAATATAACAGAATTAATTTAATATGTTGTTATTGTTTATACTTACATAGCTCCATTATTTCACCCATTTTTCTCAGAAATTTTAGCTCTATGGTATCTGAGATCAAGTGCCATTTTTAAAACCTAAGTTAAAATATGGCTTGATTTTCATGTTTTTGTGGATCAGTGTGGTCTAGAGGGTAATGTTAAATATTTTCCATATTAAAATCAATGAAATTATAAAATCAATGAAGTTGTGAAACTATGAAATGTAGCCAGAATATGAGGCAAAATAACCAAAAAAATCATGCTGAAAAATTGCATAACTTTTCATGAAAACCTACCCTTAATGTTGATTTAGGCTTCCTGTTTGTGTGTAATTCTTGCCGTCCCAATTCTGGGTTTCCTGGAATTAAAGAAAGTGGCACATTGCAGGAACTTAAACAAGTTCCTGCCTAACCCGACCAGTGCTTCCTTCTCTCCTGCCCAGTATTTGCTGGATATTTTCTTCTACTTAGTTTTCCAAAGTCAGTGACAAGTCTACAATAAAATTCTTAAAAATTAATTATCATAAAAGTTTTCAAAATTTGATCCACCGTATCTCTTGTGAGATGTGTTTAATTCAGTAAAAGTAGGCTTCAGGCAAACACGAAATGTAATTACATTTCATTTAAATTTGATGCAATGCATTAGTATTTCACAACTTCTGTATGTCTGAAATGTTTTGCTATAGTACTCTTTTACTCACAAATGAAAATTAA
>VZTJ01003574.1:4015163-4031793 GCA_013397795.1 Orthonyx spaldingii
TTTTTTTTTTTTTTTTTTTTTTTTTGCACGACAAACAAGCCCATAACACAATATTGTAGACAGCCTTTGCTAAAGAGGCCAGCACTTGGAATAGCTACGTTTTGACAGCACCTGTACTGAGCATAAATTTGTATATCATACAAATTGTCTCTTAATTGTCTGCCATAGTCTCATTTAGTGATTTATAAGAGGGAGGAGGAAGAAGCTGACTTGTGAGTGCCTGCCAATATTCTCACATAAAAATTCCTCCTATCAATTTTAATTCTAATTTGAATACATTAGGATTTACCAAATGATTTTCTAGATCAATATGCAGTAACCCGAAAGTTTAAATTAAACAAGGATTTGATAAAAAATAATGCATAAGAAAGAGAGTGGCAATAATATTGATAAGGGGTATTGGAGTAATTCCTGTGACCTGGATCCCACTGGGACAGGGGCTGTGCAAACGCAGCACAGAAAGGCTGTCCCAGGTGGAAAAAAATTGCAGAGTGTGGGAAGAGGCAGCAGGTGACTCCACAGTGATGTCAGAACACAGTGACAGAGACACTGCTGCTCAGGATAAATAACAGGGAATTAACCACCAAAGTTTGCTAACAGCAAATGATCCTAATGATCCTTCTGTGCGTTTGGTAATACTGAACCAGTAGAAGGGAGAGCAGAAAGGAGCAAAATTTGCTCCTTTGCAAAATTCGGAGCAATGGAAACAATCATTGGAGCTGCCTGTAAGGAGCTGTGGGGAGAGCAAGTTTCATTTGTAGCGAGAAGGAAGAACAATGCAGTGGTACCTGCAGAAATAAAAGCTTGGCTGTGCATGGCTGTAAAGGAAAAGCCATCTCACAGTGATGTTATTCCTAAATAAACGGTAAGATTTGGACAAAGTCTGAATATAAGAACCTAAAGAGAGTGGGAGACCCAAATAATGGGCATTGCAGCAGAGTGAGGCTGATTCAGACAAGAAGTTTTTTAAGAATTAGTTTTCTGTGGAAGTTATATATGATCCTCTTGCTGAATATTAGGCTTTTTATTTGAAGGTATGTTTTATATTGCAGGATGTACTGCAAGAGAGGATCATTACAGGAGGCACCAATATCATGCAATGCAGTTGGGTTAGTGAGATCACTTGAGTTATAACTTCCAGTCCCACATGCCATAAACAAAGACTGTGCAATTGCAGGAGCATAATCACCCCTGGGATCCATTCCTGCAGAGGCAACACGTGACAAAAAATTCACACAGGGACATAAAATGATTGGTTGGAAATAGAAGTCTGCTGGCCTGGAATTCTCTCAGCTTGGATGAGGTGGATTTTATGCTGAGGAGGATGAATAATAGCAATAAGCTATTTTCAGCAGTTATTATCTTGACTAAACTCCCCCAGATGTCAGAGGCAGTTTCTCCAGAATAAGGTGGGGTTGGATTTGGTAATACTTGACTTCCACGTGACATTTTACAACAGTTAGAAAAAGGGTTTTTTTTGTTTCTGAATCTGTGATTTAGAGACAGAATTCAAGGTTTAAAATGACAGTGCTGCTCTAAGTGGTAACATCTCTCAGATACCACAGAAACTGCAGTTTCACACGTTGCACAGAACATAATGAAATACTACCCTGGGGTCCTGTGTAGGCCTCAAATAGGGAAATGCTTTTTTCCTGTGAAGAATGCCACCCACGTTTGTTTCCTTACCTGACTTCCATTGCCTGGATGTCACTCTGCAGTTATCCACACAGACAATTACACTTGAGACCTGATATTTAGCCAACAGCTTGTTCCCTTGTCACACTCTAATAGTTAAAATATGTCCACTGTTATTATTTAGGTTATCCTTCCTTTATGAAGAGATGCCAAGAACATGACACCTTCTATTGCTCTCACTGAAGTTTATTGCTATAGGAAAAGCACTAATTTATGAAACAATCTTCTATGTGGCAGATACAGTTGGCCATATACAATCACTCACACAGAGACACTATAAATTAACCTGGAATGTTTTACCTGTGACCTTGCCATAGTATCATACTCTGGTTTATACTTACAGAAAATCACAGAAGTCGATAGGCTTGCTCTGCTTTTTTGCTTCTTAGAAAGGATTCTGACTTTTCAGCCTTGCTCAAGTTGCTTCATGTCAAATTCCTAAAGACTCATTTCAGCAAAGCATTTAAGAATGCACTTTAGTAAAATAAAAAGATTTAGTAACGAGAACTGTAAAATAAATATCAAAGCAAGGCAGTGCTGGACTTTCAAGTTTCTTTTTTTTTTTGTTTGGTATTTAATACCTCAGTGTATTGAGATGCTTAAACAAAAATACACAGGATACTATAGTGGCTGAAGAAGTTAAAAAAATGGGTGAGGAAGGATAGGAAGATGCACTCTGCATGGCAAAAGGTACACAGTGAACCTGTAGAAAAGGTCTACATTAGCAGCTAAGTTTATGCTAAGAAGGGATGTTTGAATGACCACATGAATGATTTAAAGGTACATTTATTGCATTCAGAGGATGCAATCAGCTGTGTAATAAGCATATTGTTAAACAGAGCAGGATTTTTATTTAAATAAGTACAACGCTAAATTTGGACGCTGTTAGGCCTCATCAAGCGTTTCATTGCTCTCAAGGAATCTCCCACAGTTCCACTCGGTACAAAGATGTAAACTCAGGGGAAATTCTTTAGCAGGAATAGCTGCCATCTATGCCTCCAGCTGAACTGGAATTAACAGAGAGCCTTTAAGACGGGAAGATGTAAAAATCACATATGACAGGTCACTGTGGCTCTCTGTAAATCTGCATTCCTTATCTTTGAGTTAAGTGGTTCCTTAACAACAAGTGAAGAAAGCTGTGCACTCCTGGGAATGGGGGAATTTAGGGAATTCCAGTATCCCTTTGCCCTGGCACAAGTTCTGTGTATGCCACATGCTATGGAATCTCATATAGAGGTATTTAATATATGTATATGTGTGTGTGAGTGTATACATATATATGTGTATATATAAGATTGACTCCAGCACACAGAAACAAGTGCCCTGGATAGCAGGGTTGTGGGACAGTGTAAAATCATGCTGTTTGCTGAATTCATCACAATGCCAGGTTCTCATTTGCAGAAAAATATCAAGGTCTTTGCCTATGTTATAGCAAAACACTGTGTGGATAAAGGCTATGAGTGCCATCTCTCCTCGATGGCCAAATTATTGCCTGATTTTTGTTTAAGGATTTACTGGAGACCATGCTAATTAGTATTTCTTTCTCCTTTACTTTTACAGTTAGGTATTCATGGATATGCTTTTGCAATTACAAACAATGGCTATATTTTGACTCACCCAGAACTCAGGCCTTTGGTAAGTATGTTATTTATTGATCTATTGTATTTAGCTGTGTGTGTTGCATTTGTTTTTTTCTTAGTGTGAATAACCTTCATTAAAAATTAAATACAATAGACAAGTTACTTTATATTGCTTCATAACACATCATAGTTCTTGGGAAATTTACCTCTGGAAACAACGCTTAGCATGAAAAAATCCCAAGGAAAATAAACATACAAGTTGCTTCTGCAAAAGATGCAGACTTCCATTACTGCAAAATAGCAAAGCCAAAAATTGCTATAATTATGTTCATTTTACATTGAAATGGAATGTTGGAATGCTCTAGTGCTGTGTAATAACCCCTATTTGTCATGATAAAGTGTTAATTTAATATATGCACAGAAATTTCAATAAAGCATATTTTTGAGCAAAATAGGAGCACTGGGGAATTTCTGCACTAAAAGAGAAATAGCAGCAAATTTTACCTTTAGTTTCCCTTATCATCTTGTTTGCATTAATCACAGCAAGAAAAATAAAGTTACTGTTATGCAAGTGTTTATCAAGTTAACACCCCAGAGGACTGGTACATTCCTGGCTGCATCATTGTTTAGGAACAGCACTTGCAAGTGTTCCATCACCACTGACTCCTAGCACAGCACTGGTGTTAATGGTTCCACTGCTGCATCCACATGGCTGCCACGTGTGGTTCTCCAAGCAACGTCCGATTTCAGCAATATTTCAGTAGAAAACAGAAATATTAACCGGGTGGATAATTTAATTTGACAATAAAATTATTGACAAGCATGATTTATTAAGTCCTTAGCGTATCTGAACTTTCATCCAGCGAAAGAATTTGTCTTTCTAAGGTTTGGGTAAGGAATTACACATTAAATTCAAATTTGTATTTGCACTTCCTGTTTCCCCATTCAGTTTTTAACTGGAGTCCTTATGAAAAGTACAACAAGGAAGCTTCAGCGGGTGAATCTGATGTCCCAGTTTTGCAAGGCATGGGAATATATTTGAAAGTTCTCTCTCTACATCACAAGATTTTGATAACTCATGTCTTTGCTGTAGTATCCCTTTCTCTTCTGGCAAATTACTTATTTCAAAGTTATTAGTATTTATTCACTATACAATAGATGTTTTATAAAACAAAGTAATGAGTCCGGTAACAGTGGATAGCTCTAAGTAAGGCTTACAGAGGGTGTTACCCTCTTCGTAATTTCTGATGTTTTGCTTTAGTGAGGCAAAAGATGGTTTGCTCTTACTATCCCTCACCAAATGTACATCCTGAAGGCACTTACTTCGTTACCTTATACAACAGACTCTCTTTTTAAAATCAAAATGTTGGGCAGTAGCCCATAAGCTGTCAGCTAGGGGGACTCATTGTGATATATTCATGGTCTGTTCATTTCAGGTTTTTGGAAGAGTCATTTTTACCTCTGGGTTCTGTCAGTGATGGGTAATGAGAGTCTCCTGTTGACTGCAGTGGAGTTTTTGAGAGTGAAGTGATTGCTGGCCTGGGCCCTTGGTTTAACATTGCAGGCCGAATCCTGATACCATTGCAGCATTCCATGAAATTTGTGACAATAACTATGTGAAAATAGGCCTGTAGATCTGGAATTAGATAATTCACTAAAGATACTATCTGAAATTATTTGTATCTTAGAGTTACATTCAAGTCTCACTGATTACTGACTTGATCCACACCAGTTCATCCTGTTATTATATTTCCCGGCAGTGATGTAAAACCAGAATATTACTGAATTCCCGAGTTCCTAACCCCATATCTATTATTTCTGAAACCGATGTCCTGCTTTTTAAGGAATTGTCTTTTGGGACACAGAGTGGAGAGGCTGGACAGCAAACAGCACAGAAAGCTTCCCGTCGCACCAGATTTTTATCTAGCACTGAGCAGTGTGTGCAGTCATCAAGCTGGCTACATTTTTGTGCTGATTATTCTGTTGGGTTTATATTTAAAAACGCTTTTCTTGGAGATTTCGTCTCTTGATTCTTCTGCTGGTTTTTTTTTCAATAAACTTGGCTTTTGGTGAGGATGACAGGTCGGGTCCTCGTGGGCACCCTGAATCCTTGGTGGGTGCTCACAGGGGTTGTGGCCGGGAGCTTTCCCCAGTCACCGCCCCACAGAGGCACCAGAAGGAACTTTTGGGTTCCATTCTTTACGAGACATCAGTGGGGCCACGAGCTGTGACAGACAGATCAATGAACCAGGGCGCTGAGAAGGAGGAATCCCCCGGGAATCGCTCGGGGCGGAGCCGAGCCCCACCCCGGCGGGGCCGTGTGCCCACGCCTGCAGTGCCGGGCCGCGCCCAGGAGGTGGCGCCGCAGCTCCGCCCAGGGGACACCGCCCTTGCCACCCGCCGCCCGCGCTTCAAAACCTTCTTTTTCTTTCCAATTTTCTTAATTTTCTTTTTATTATTATTTCTTTTTTTACTTTTAATTTTTTTTTAACACAAAGCTGAACAGTATCCATTGCATATTTTGCCCTTTTTAAGTCTCCTACCAAGAGTACCCCTGTGGGAACTCCGTTGGCTACGGCTGATGGGGAAAATACTTTTTTTAAAATGCTGCTCTATCAGAATGTTCCTATATGCTGAGTTTGACTAAAAGTCTCTATTTTTACGGAGTGGTATTTTATTTTCCACGAGAGAATATTTTCAGCTGTATGACGTAATTTTGAATTTTATATTCCATTGAAAATCACGACTTACTGTTAATAAAAAAAAATTATAAATTGTTTCGGAGCTCAAAAGTGAATTTTGAGATTTTTTCTTAACTTGGTGTCTGAGGCTCCTTACCCACGTTGAAACGTGGACATGAGGACACAGTTGTGATTATGGCAGATTTAATCTGCTTTTCAGGAGCCTCTTAACACTTGAGCTGTGTGCCAGGTGTTACACCATTAGATTTTAAATTGAAAATATGTCGTGGTGATGATGTTACAGCTTGCCAAAGAAATGAGTTTACTGAATGTAAAGGAAGAATGAGAAACAAGGGATAAATACTTTTTATAAGAAACAACCCTTAAAAACAACCACCACATTAATTGTGGCTGATTGCTCGTTAGTGCCACTGTCACTGTGCAGCCTGTCAAAGGCTGGTGCCAGAGGAAAACTGCTTTCTTAGGGAAGTGTGGTGGGATGGCAGAGAAATGAAGGAACGTCCCTGGAAGATGAGTGTCTGCCACAGCCACGGATCGCCAGCGTTGTCACCCGTACCTGGTGTCAGGGGCTGGTGCTGCTGCCTCTCAGCCCTCACGTTTGTGTGGTTTTCAGTGAATAATGGCAAGGTTTCTGCTAGTTTTTATGAAGTCCGTGGCTTTTTTGATTCATAGTTAGCAAGGGGATCTGTATTTTTGTTCAGGGAGTGGAACAGGGTTGGTTTTTTCAGTAATTGCTAGGTTCATTAAGGGTAGAATACTCAGAGTTCCTGAACAAGGATCCTGAATTTCTTAATTTAAAAAAAAAAAAAAAAAAAGCATGCATTTAAAGACAAATACATGTGTTCTTGAATAAAAGTGCATCTATTTTTTTCCACATTCTATGGTTTTTTAAATAAATGCAAGGTTAAAAATGCTCTGATTTTTTAATTAATCTAATAACATCCCTGATTACTAAAGATTTTGTAATATTTCTGGGTTTAAATCAAAATCCTCTATCTTTGAGAGGACTGAGACTCTTATTTCTTACTCTCAACATAAGCTCAGGGAGGCTTGTAATGGGGATTTATGAATGGCTGTTTGTGAATGCCCTCATCACTGTAAATGAATTCAATTGATGCCTTGCTTTCTATCCAGGGATGCACATCTTTAATTTGATCAGTGTTGATTGAAAAAGTTACACCTAGAAATCAAAGCCTGTGTATAATATTGCAATGCCCTCACCAAACCATATTGTTGGTTTAGGTGCCTTAGGAAGTAACCATTTCCAGGTTAGAATGTGAATTGTCACCATGGATTGTATTAAGCTAAAGGACCTGGAGTGTTTGAAGATTCTAGATCAGTATTAAGTCTTTTATAGCTGTAAATTTGGAGAAAATTTGTTTCTCCTAATATAGAAAAACAGAGAAACCCGAGTGTCAGGGGAAACGTTAATGCCCCACTTAAGCAGTGTTAGCCTTTCAGAAGCAGCAAATCTCATTTCTCTCTGGGGAGTCCTGCCTGGAACGTAAGATAACCTACACTTACCCTTGCTTTATTCATTGACTCCATAAAACTCTACAGCTGTAGCTGACAGCAGATTATTTAAATGATTTGAACAGCGTAAATGCCTCACGTTCATTTAAATAACTGAAGAATTCAATCACTTGAATGCCAATGATTATTCCTATTGGAGTTTACATTTCAAAAAAGACAGCCCATCTGAATCCCTGTGAGAGCATTAAATTGCTATCTAATTAGAAGTGCAAAATTACATATATTTTAAAGATAATTAAAGGTTTGAAGGCTGTTGAATAACTGGTTGTACATATAAATGAATCACTGAAAATTTGTTAGCAATATGTGAAGCTTTCTTTTATTCTTTGCTTTCAGCTTTGAAGTTAGGTATAACTGAGCTCATGGGTTTAAGTCTGGTAGTATTAAGATAAAGGCAGATGTTTTTAATTTTTTCTACTCAAACCCCAAATAATTATAAGCAGCTGCCAGTTTTACATAATCCCAAATGATAAATCCCGAGAATGCAAATAAAATCCCAAACAGAGGGGTTGTTTTCTCCAGTGGAGTAAATCACATCCACGTTGCTGTGATAATTGCCTGCAATCCACCTGAGAACAGGAGCTCAGCCCATGAATGCCTTGGCTGGGCTCAAGGTGTGGGACTTAAAGCTGGGATTTTGTGTTGACTTTGACTTCACCCTGTATATTTCCATATTGTTTATCATTTTAAACATTACTGCACCATCTGAAAGGCAAACACAGGTTAGGAGGGTAAGCAGACAGGGTTAGTTAAATACATGTGGCATAAGAAGTATTTTCTCCTCTTGTTTTGCTAGAGGGTTCTCCTGTGTACATGGCACATCTAACAGTTCCTCCTTTTTTTCTGCCTGGAAACTTAGAATTGAACTATTCTCTTTTCCCTAGCAAATGACATGGCTCCTGTTTTAAGCTTTTCTCCGCAGTATTTCTGCAAATTTTATAGTGCAGCAATTTTTCACTGCCATCTGGCATGGAGAATCAATCCAAAAGAACTGGTTTTTACTACCAACCATAACCTAGGAACTTCTGGATTAACATCTTAAATAGCAGGCTGGTCACAAAAATCTGTCTTGGGACAGGGAAGTTGTTTTTCTTATTTTTCTAAGAGAATCAAAGTGTTCCCTTTTTTAATATTAAACTAAGGAGGTTTATATAGAAAGAAATTTTGGTTTTTGACTGAACACCTATTAATGTTCTACAGGTTCGAGGCTAAGTGCAGATCAATAAGAGATCATTTGAGGTTGCAAACTGGATGCAAACCATGAAACAAAAGTATCAGAAATGACAAATCGGGATCACATAAGCAGAGAAAAAAGTTTTCCAAATGAAATAAAGAGCTTAAAGGCCAAGCAGCAGTGATTTAGGTGAAGATGTTGCTTCACACGTATCCCCAGGCAGAATGCTTTGGAGCTTAGTAGCAGTGGTGAATGAAAGCTCAGTACTGGGGGTGATGTCATATTTTCAGGTTATAAGTAGGTGAAGCAGGGAAGGGGACTTTTCACTACTATTTTTCGTTTGTTTGTTTTGGGTTTTTTTGTTGGTTTTGGTTTTTGGTGGTTTGTTGTTGTTGTGGGGGGGTTTTTTGTTTGTTTGTTGTTTTTTGGTGGTTTATTGCTGTTGTTGGGGTTGGGTTTTCTTGTTGTTGTTTTAGTTTGGGGGTTTTTTTTGGGGGGGTGGGGGTTGTTTTCTTTTTTAAGTCACACTTTCCCCTTGCAGTGGGAGCTGTGGGACAGAGCAGCAGCTTGTGCTGGGAGGGCTGGTGAAGGTCTTGGATGTTGCATTGGCCATGGAAAGTCAGGTCTGATGCATTTCCACCCCAAAAGCTGCAGGCTTTGCATGGCAGTCAGAGCCACCCCAGACAACAAATAAGTGGTAACTTTATTGTGCAGAGTCTGAGGGAAGGGAGGGAGCTGAATAAATGCCCAGACCAGGGAACTGCAATAAAGCCAGTGCATACAATCTCTGCCTGTTTATCTAAAACTGTGTGGAAACGTGTAATTTTAGTGAATTATGCTTTTCCTCTGATATTTGTTCATTCAAGCTTTCCTATCAAACTTTGTAGATAAGAATACCTTTGCAGGATGGCTTAGTGCAAGCTACAGTTACAGAAACAGCTATATTATGTAGAATTCAAGCTCAGGAAAATACATATGCATATGTTTGTTTGTCACCTCTAAAGAAGCTAAAAAGGTGTCGTTCTCAAATTCTGTTGCGATTAATACGTTATCCAAATTTTGGGATAATTCAAAAAATGAAATTTCCTTGAATGATGCTATGTTTAAAACTTGGAGGAGTTTTTTCTCATTCCTTACCTTTGTAAACATTCGTAGTTTGGATGAAAGGAGAGATATTCCTTGAAATTATTTTACCTCTCTAGATTTTGGTTGTTTTGTAGTAGGTGCTTTCCTACTGCTGCATTTCCTCACAGATGATTCCACGTTGTGGCTTAGAAAGTTCACTAAAATCCAGCGATGCTTCCAAGGCTGCTATCATAGCAGCTTCCTCTCTCCCACCTCCCCATTATCCAGACGGAGCACGTCTGAGAAATTCCAATCACCTTAGACCCAAGATTGCAGCTGTTAAGATGTAGCTCGCTCTGTCCTTGATCAGATTGCTGCATTCTGACTCTATAAACACGTGGCTGGTCATATTCAGTGCAGATGGTTTGGGACTGCTTGTGTTAAAAAAAATATCAAAGCAAAGAGTTTAATAATGGCACATGTAAATAGTTGTGTACAGGGTGGTGAAAAAATGCTGTTCAGTCTTTAAGCAACACACATCACACGCTGTTTGAATCACCCAGTGCTTTAAGAGTCTGGCCCAGTCTCAGACAAAAGATACTGAGTAAGATAAAGCTCATTCTGATGGGAAAACCAACTCATGAGTTTTTCTCACAAGCAGCAATAAGTGAGAACCATCCTGTAGCTTTGAGCAGACCAAAAGTTTCTTCTTTTGCAGTCCAAATATTTAACACTTTTCAGGATCTTTTTTTTTTCCTCCCAGGGGTTAACTGCTATATAATATCACCTCATATTTTATACTAGCCAAAGATTAACAGCACACATTTTAAATCCAGCTTTTTCCCCCCTGTACCTAAATCAGAGTAATTTGGTAGAATTCCTAGTTTCTATCTTTCCCAGTGGGTCCCTTAATGATTTTTTTCAATGCTTTATAGTAACCTTGCAGATGGGTCTGGCTTCAGGCTTCAATCAGTATTTTATACTTCACCCAGGAGCCTCAGAGATAAAAGGTTAGATTAGGTTTGCTACCAGAGAAGAAGATATAGATGAATGCTGTTTTTCAAAACTGGAGAATTGCTTTAGTGTCCATCAATAACTTTTACTAAGAAATTAGGTAAGCAATAAAGCTGGAAAGAAACTAGAGAAGAATGGACATTTCAACATGACATTTATGAAGTATTTTATATCTTATCTGCTTGCATTGATGTCTGATGCCCTGGTTACATCAGCATAATGTAAATTTACTGCGGGGAGTAAGGGGGTATCTTCATGAAGAAGATGATGTACAAATAAGTTTTTATCCCATCCTTCTTGGAAGTTGGTTTTGTTTTCTCTGCTCTCCTTTCCTGAACTACAACATAAATTTATTCTTTACTTATTGAATTCCTGGGTAGGCAATTAAACAGTAGCCCCTAAAGTGTAATTGCTGAATAAGGGGTTAGACACCTCAATACCTTCTTAGTTCCTGTCCTCAATGCATTTAAGTGCATTTGCAGTTCCTTTGAATGTTTATAGAGCCTAATACTTGCTTGACCGTTGGGATTTTGGCTTTGGATCTTCTTTTATGAATTTTTAAGCCATGAATGCTTCTGATTCTTTTCTACAGAACTTCGGATGATTTATCCAGATCTTCATTTGTTTGCTTTTGGTTTTTGCTCTCTGAGTGCAAGGTGTGGAATCTATATGATTAAAATAAATACAAAGCCCATAATCAGGATGACGCAAATGGTTCGCCTTAGGTTTGAAGCCTGCTGCTGCTGTCAGACACACAAGATGCACTTCTCTTGGCCTAAGTGAGGTTTTGCACATGTCTGAGGATGCAGTATAGCCCAGAAGCTCTTCAACATCTGTGAGGGAGGATGTAATTAAACATTGGAACCAGTACAGGAGCTGTTTGCTCTACTCAAATGATCCCAGCTAATGTCTGTGTAACGCCGTTCAGCTCTCAGTATTTCAGTGCTTGACTGCAACCATTTCTGTACTAGAATGACTAAATCAGATCAAAGATTTATTCAGTTAATTGGTGCAGCCACAGAGAATAGATGTAGTTACTCCCTGTAAAGATTAAAGATAATATTGATATAGCTGCAGCCGTAATGAAAGGCTTGCAAGACACAGCTACAGAAATCAAGCCCTGGTAATGAATGGGATGTTAGCCTCTCACATGTTATTCTTGTGAGATTTAATTATATTGGCTGCAAATTTTGTACTTCAGTATTTGGGTATCGTTATCCCTCTGGCTACCAGGGCTGTCATGTAGCAAGAATTAATTGGAGAACTGAGCTGCCTGAATTCAAAGTCTGCTGTACAAGCATGTGCTGAAAGCAGAAGCTCTTTACCCATCTGTTGCATAGCAGTAGATGAGAAGTAGACAACCTTGTTACAAGAACAGTGGATTTTAGCAGAGGGCAAGAAAAACACATGAAAATACTTTTCAATAGCATCTGAATCACTTCTCAGAACTTATACTAACAGAGTTGCTGGGATTTTTTATTCAAAAGAATGAGAATTGACTCAGAATTTTTTCCCACAGAATTTCCTAACAGAACTCTCTGTAGGAAAAATCAGAATATGCAATTTTTTATGAGCAAAAATTAAGGAAGCTCAGTGAAGCCTGTGCTAGAAGAAACTTTACAGTGCTACCAGTATCTCAAAATCTCTTTGTGATTATGAGGTTGCAGTCAATATTTTTAAAGTTTGCTGTTCAGGAAGGTTTTTGTTGTTCCTATTTTTAAGTCTTGTGGTCTATAAAAGCAACTATGAGATTTATATGGGAATTTTTAATTCAGAGAGGAAAAAGTCAAGATGGGAATAACCTTTTCAATGCTCAGAGAACAAGGCTTTCCCTTGGTCTTTGTGTAATCTGCAGAACGTGATTGAAAGCCCCTGCACCACTGGCTGTGGTGATGAATGGCTCATCTCAAGCTCTGACAGGTTTGGTTTATGGTGTAGCTGGTCCTGGCCTGAGGGAGGAGAATCCACACTATATACTGCCTTACAGGAACAGCTTGTATCCTGCCATGATGCTGCTGAGGAGTCACAAAAGCAATTTGGGGATATTTCACAGCATCCCAGTGTCTCCTGTCATACCTCATAGAAAGACTTGCGGTTTCTCCTGATAAAAGACCAGATTTCACATTATGCCAGTCCTCTCCCAAATTTACTTTTTTGTCAAATGTAGTCTCCTAATTTTTACTTAATTAGCCAGGATCTTTATTCACAGGTCTTCCTAAATACTTCTTTCTTCCACTGAGCCAGGTCTGTGTGGTTACACTAATAGGCTGATTTTGAATGTTCAGCAGAGGGCAGAATTTCCCACGTTATAAACACCTCGGTGTCAAATTAATTTGTCACGAGAATGTTTATTTTAAATGTGCGATTTACAGTGTAACAGTGAGTAGTGATAAAACCCCCTACATTATTATCATTGGTATGTTACTTTTCCCCATGAAGTTGTAGATAAAATGAAGTATCAGCAAATGTTAACACCATGCTGCCCAAAGACTTGCATCTTATCTTGTTTAAAGTGAAATGGGTAAACATTTTGTTGATAAGACTATAGTAAATATAACTTCCTGTACAGCTGAAAGAGCCAGTTGGAGATATTTAACACAAACTGCAGGATCCAAAGTCTCATGTATTTTCCATATGGGGAGAAGAAGGTACAAGAGCTGAGATTGAACTCCCTGTGTGTCCATCAAGAAAAGCTCTGCATCATGGCAGGAGATCGTAAAAATAATCATGGGATGGAGGTTTTCAGTTCACAGGGAACATTTATGCAGCAGTGTGGTGCACGTTGTATGAATTACTCTACCCACTGCTAAGTGTGTTGCCTACCATCAACGTACCTTCAGCAAATATTTTAAATCTTCTGATACGAAAATTGTTGTGCAGATGAAACAGGATGTGCTAAATATTTCACCTTTTTCGTACCAGTATGAAGAGGGAAAGAAACGAAGAAAGCCCAACTACAGTAGTGTGGACCTTTCTGAGGTGGAGTGGGAAGACAGAGATGATGTGGTAAGTGATGTGTTTTAAAACCCTGTCAGAAGACATTGTTGCATCCCACTACCATACCTGGAAACTGTTTGAGTAGTCATTAGAGAGGCCACCTGACTGCTCTCAGGAAGGGAAGGACAATAGATCCTTTTATTTCGTTCAGGATTTTATAACTGTTTTGCATTGTTTCTTCCTTACATATGCATATACCACAAACACAGGCTCTTTGTATTTTTGGTAAAACTCACCACCCTTTCAGTCTCCATGCATCCCATTGTGCATTTGTGCTGGATAGCAAATATAACACCAGAAACAGGAATAGAATGTCTCCTTAGGGCTGGGCCAGACAACTGCTGAAGCTCAGAAATGAGTTGAACTTCCTTCCATAAGATCCTTCTTTCCTTAATGGAAGTAATGAGAGCTGTTTTACTTAACCAAAATCAAAAAACGTCAGATGAATAAAAAAAATTGGATTCTTTGACCTGTATGCAGAGCGGAGTTTCACTCCAAACTCTCATTTCAGACACATGGGTAGCTGCAGGAGCAGGAGTTCTGTGTCTATCACACAATGCTTTCCATTAACCTCATTTTTCAGTGCTCCATCTACTCTGTAGTTCACTCTTTATCTTATTCTTTCTTACCTTTCAGGCTTAGCCTTTTCTGCAGTACTGTATCAAAAGCTTTCCTTATGTCCATGGCTTAACCTTTGCCTGGTCTTTCTGTCACTTCCTCAATAAATCTGATTTGTTAGGCATGATTCGTTTTGTGTGAATCTGTGCTGACTGTCCTTAATTAAATCGTAACTTTCCAGGTGTTCGCCTTTCTGTCCTGTAATTTAGTTTTTCCCATAAGGTCCCTCCTGCCAAAGTCACGACTGCATGTCTGTATTTTTCATGGATGTCTCCTCGATCCCTTCTCAAATATCAGTCCTGTGTTAGCTCCTCTCAAGTCCCTCGTGCCTCTACTTTTCCACAGAGGTTTGAATATATCCACTGAAGGTTCCCATATTTACTTTGTCATGTCCTTCCGAAATCTGGGACGGATCACGTACAGCGGCCCCTGGAGTCTTGTCAGTCTTCAGATGTCCTAATTTCTTGATCCCTGTTCTGACATAAGTCTATATTTTCTTTCTCCCTTACAAAATATATATCTTGCATTCCTCGCTCTCTCCACCCCCTTTGTGAACAGTGAAACAGTTCATCTATGTTTTAGGCAACGTCTGTTTCACCAGGTGATAGATTGTCCTCGGCCTCTCCTCAGAGGCCATTTTACTTGCTAAGTTAAAGTTCTGTGACGGAGTGCACGCACAAACTTTTTCAACGTTTTCATAGCTTTGTGTCGTTTTCTATGCACACAGTATTTAAGGTTTCTTCATAAGATTTTCGTATATTGTGGCAGCCTTCTGCAATCTTGGCCATCTCATTGGCCTCATGTTTTATACCCTGCTTTTTCTCGTGTCTGTGATCACGTATGACTCAACCAGGTTCTCTGCTAATGACCTTTTAACATTTCCTCTGTCCGTTCAAATGTTATTGCTGTAGTTACGCACAGATTTTAAGCCTTCATGATTTTCCTTCTTTAAACGTTCATGATTTTTCTTCTTTAAATCTTCATGAATTTTCTTCTTGTTATTTCTCTTAGTTTTCTTTTTTCTTTATATTTCATCCATTACTGCGTCTGCTTAATTTTCACAACTTTAATCCCTCGTTTTAAATCATATCTTAGTAGAAGTTCAGTGGTTCAGCTAATGGAATATTGAGCTATTTCTGTGACACTGAAAATCAAGTTTTATTTATAATTGAGATTCTGAGTACACATGAAAGTCCAGATTCAGCTCTCTCTAATTAATACCTTTAATTGAGACCCCTACGCTCCTTCACTTATTCTGAAAATTTCTAACAAAAATTGAGTTCTGTCTTATCTGAAGGCTGCAAAATTTTTGTTTCATATTTTGATGAAAAATATATACATACATTTATTCTGAGTCTTTGCCTTTCACCTATAAAATATGTTTCTAAAAATGAATTTTTAACTGTAACGCAGAAATAAGCTACATGTGTCTCTGCTTCACCCAAGGCCTTGGATTTGATGTTCTTGATTTTTTCCAAGCTTGGATGGTAAATCATTGTTTATTCAACTGCAGAGGGAAAGAATTAATGTATTCATATAACTGCTTTTAATAACAGACTACTACCCGTGTATTTTTCTCCCATGAAACACTTACATGGAAGCTGATTAAGACATTTTCTTACTTTTTGCCACATTAATTTAATGGTTGCATAGTTTTCTAAGAATATAGAATGATCTCATAGTACAGCAGTGAAACTGAGTTGTTAGGAATCGATTGCAAGATATTTTGTTGAAGGAGCCATAATGCTTATTACTCTGAAGGGTGAAGACATGAGTTTTCTCCAGTGATCCAATAAGGAAAAGGTGGCAGAGCTAAGGTTAGAATTTTTTTCACCATGAAATATTGTTGTCATAAATATGTCAGCTCATTTTCCAGGTTAACAATACCTGCTATCTTGCTGTTAATGCATTTTATTAGAAACAGAAATTTTAGCATGAGCTAATTAAGTTAACAGTGTCTTCCAGCAGGGTTTGCAAATACACAGTACCAAAGAGGAGAAGTTTCAGTTTGGATTGAAACCTTTTTCTCATTAACTCACTTAAAATTCTTCTATTATAATTTCTAGCTGAATGAAATATTTTTTTTTTTTCCAAATAAGAAAAGACCATGAATGAACGTTTTGGGGCTTGAAGCCAACTGAGGCAGTACTTATTTTATGCATTTGAGGAGGGAGATGAAGCTGCAGAAGAGCTGAGAAACCGGATTACGAAGCCAAGAAATGCAATCACAGCAAGCAAAAAAAAAAAAAAAA
>VZTJ01003574.1:4031813-4048500 GCA_013397795.1 Orthonyx spaldingii
AAAAAAAAAGAAGAGTAAGACTCTAAATCCCACATGCAGACTTGATCTTAAACACTACTGAGAGTTTGGAGATCCTTTTAGTAAATCTACGACTTGCCTGAGGCTTGTGGGAGGAATGGGTCTTAGACAACTGCAGGCACCAATAGGAGAAAAATGAAAACCATGTTAAAGATAAATGGAACTGTTCTGTAAATGTTAGAAAGTAGATAGTTAATTAAGACCAGCTCTCCAAGTCCAAAACCACAAAACTTAAAATAGGAAACTATTTCCAGAATTGCCTATTATGTATTGTTAAAAAAAAAAATCTATAGCAAAATATATGCTTTATTTTATATATGCCTCTAGCTAAAAATTTTTCTTTTACACTCACTGACAGAAGGGTAAGACTGTTAATTCAAATCTAGATGCCCTAGAATTAAATTTAAAGAGCTGCAAAGTTTGCAGTTTTTGATAGGTCAGCCATGCTCAACTTGTTTGTGAGAATAAAACCAGATATTTCACTGGCAAGTTTGGTCATTCTCTTTTCCATCCATGCTAACTCATCCTGCAGAGTGCATTGATATGTCTGTCTTCACAATTTCTCATTAAAACTCAACTGAATTGCTCGATCTGGCATAAGGTACTGAAGAACAGGAGATATTTATTCAGCAAGAACATGATATCCAAAATTGTGTTCAGATGGATAAGCAATAGAAGAGACATGAAAATGCTCATTTTATCTATATGTTCCTGTGTATTATTAGTAATAGTGGAATTTTCAAATTGTAATGAAAATTACAGCTGCAAAAGGTCTGCAGGTGTTTTTTCCCCACAACAAGCAAAATAACTCACTTCTCCCATTAGTAAATCTAAGAGAGTTCAAATGAAATATTTCCATTTCTGGATGGCGTAACTGTTAAACAGCAACTTTTTAATTTTTTTCCCCTAAAGTCCTGAACTGATAAATAGGCAAATTCAAAACCCTAAGGCTGAGAATTTCTCAAAAAACGTCTTGTCTTTCTTCAGTTTCAGCCTAGAGACCCTGCCCTCAGACCAGCTGTGGTCTGTCCTCGTCCTTGGGACACTTCAGGTCATTTTGGCTTACAGACCTGAGGGATTGGGTTTTTTTACTCTTCTTTTCATCGTCATGGCACGTTCACCTAAGACAAGAGATTATGTGTCCTTTGGGAGGAAGGCTCTTCTAACCTAGGGAGCAAAAAAGTTGTGTTAAGAGACGAGTTTTTAAGGATGATGGACCAGGGACTTTGCAGCTCCCAGGTTTGGGAGCCTGCAGCTCATGTAGAGAAAAAAGTTACAGGAAGACAGTGTTTGTGGTGATCTAAAAATTAACAGATTTAATTTGCAGAGCAGCAGGTAAATTTTGTATAAACCCTTTTCCATTTGTTTTCTGTTTTCCCTAGCTCTTCTGAATTATTGGCTTATAAAGCAATGAAACATGTTTTTGAAGGGCATTTAAAATATCTTTTGGAAGACTCTGAGAGGGAGAGGTCCAGGCCAATTGGTAAAGCTGTGACTGACCTAGGGCTTCCACTACAGAGCTAAAATTTAATACCTTGCAAGGTATGCCTGGACACCAAAGGGCAATCAAAGAGAATTACAAAACACTGTAGCTGTGTGTTCCCACTCAACTCCATTATTGATCAAATGGGCTGTCCTTCTGGTTTTCATGGGTTAGTGTTAATTTTTGATGCAGTTAGGATGAGGTTTTTGGTGCTCATTAAGGATGCAGCCCAATGTAGATTCTTAAACAGATAAAATAGCGTAGGGTAAGTGGGGTTTTCTCCTTTTTTTGCTTTCTTATTACCTCTGTCATTGTTGATGTATTTAAACACTGGGCTCTGGTCTAACCAGCTAATCCAGCTGGGAATCTAGTTCTTTGCCTTCCCATGCAGTAACTGCAGAATAGTAGTCAGTTACACTGTTCATCCTAGATAAAATCCAGAATACTACACAAAAAATTATTCTGTTATGAAGGATGCAGAGAGCTCCTCTCTGGTGTAGCTTAGCAATGTGCCTAAAATTGTATGGCAGGAGCCTTGGCCTGTACAGTCACTAATAAAATCTGTAAGTGGGTACTTCAGTGTGGAGTGCAATTATTGAAAACCAAGAAATCAAGAAAATTGTACACTACTTAGGCTAAATGAGTGTACTGGACAGCTCAGAGTTCAAAAGGATTACAGTAAACGCAAAAAAAGGAATTGACACACATTTCCTTCATTTCAGCTCCGAAACGCAATGGTGAACCGGAAAACAGGAAAATTCTCCATGGAAGTGAAGAAGACAGTGGACAAAGGGGTACAATGTCCAAAATATTATTCCAACTAAATATAAAGCAAGCAGATAGTTTTTAAGCTATTTTTAAGATTGTTATAGATATGGTTCCATGCAGTATTTTTTTTTTTTTTGCTCATTTAATGTAAACATTGCTTCTGATTTTGTCAGTGACTAACCACTTGATCTTTTATACATTTCTTACAGCAAACTAACTTCTTCCCCTCTCCCCTTCTGACTTTCTTGTTCTGAATCTAGAAGCGGGTACTGGTGATGACAAATGACTACTATTACACAGACATCAAGGGCACTCCATTCAGGTAAAGCTGGCCGTAATAAATGGATGTTTCATCCAGCTCGTTGGATTTGTGCTCATACAGAGCTTGTGAAGTCATTAAAAGCTCATCAGCAAAAGCTGACAATGAAATATCCCTGGACAATGCTGAAAATAGCAAGGAAAGGGAGCCTACCAGCATTCCTTTCAGCTTTTCCAGGGATGGAAAGTTTGTGCAAGCTCACACAGGCAAACTCACAGTGTTTGTCATGGCTTACGTTTCATTGAAAAAATATTCAGTTGAGGTTTACGTTGAACGAAAGGCTTTCGCAAGTGCTTGGAGAGCTATAAATACTATAATCCATTTAAGTAACTACATCTTGAGCCCCATTTTATTTTTTTTTTCTCCACAACAAGAATGTAATGTAAAATGAGATAGTATTTCACTTCCAATTTGAGGTTTGGATGGTTTTTTTCTCTGAACTACCTTCAGTGTATTTCTATAACTAAAAGCGAGTTAGTCAGTAATTTTGGCATGTATTTTAGGAGGAAAAAAAAAGAAAGGAAAATAAAAACAGGTAGTCACTTTAAAAATGCTCATATTTGAACTAGAAATAATCCACTTACAAAAGAACAGTAACTGTACCTTGCACTTAAGGCAGGAGTTTGGCAGTTGTGATACTCAACTGAAATTTTCTTCAATGGAACAGTTTCACATGACGAGCTATATTACCACACAGAGGAACTATAGGCACATTTCTCTGACCTCTAATGCATGTTAAAATTTACTCATGGGAGGTAATACTCAGTGGGTTTGTTGTTTGGTTTTTATTTTGTGGAGTTTTTTGTGGTTGCTGTTTGGTTTTCTTTTGCTTGTTTGTTTTTCTTTGGCGCTGGCACTCTTGCCCTATTAATTAAATAAAAATGGGGCTACATACATGCATGTAGTCTTGCTGATTACTGGCAGATTCCTAGCCCAAGATAATCCCCTTTAAGGAATGAATGAATGAAAGTTTTCTGTGTTTGTGTTCAATAGCAAGAGGAATGGGATCCCCCAGCCACTTCATTACATTTGGATATTTTAAATGGTAGACTGAAAACCAGACCAAAGCATAGCGTATAACTGTTGAGAATTTATGAAGCTGAAGTCAACATAAAAGAGCTATACTAGCTGAAAATATGAAACACAGAAAAATTAGTCCAGGAAGAGTCATGGTGCTTTTGTCACATTTGAAATTATTTTCCTCTCAGTATCTCCATCAATTCCCACACTTCTGTAGTTTCTCAACAGCTTAGTCTGATTTACAGAAAATTGTCTCCTTCATTGTAAGGCCATGGGCATGTTCAAGGCTCAGCTGAAGAAATCTCATGCTGGGTGAACAGCACTGAGCTTAGAGGGGCTCATTTATTAGTTTGCCAGGGAATAATGGTTTACTGCACCTCCAAGCACACATAAATATAGGCAATTGTTGCAGGCACATCAGAACTGAGGCATCATTGAAGCAACTAATTGAACAATAAATATAATTGGTGAGGGTTTGGAAACAAACAGTTTTAAGTTAATCATAGTACACAAGCTGGAAATTTTGAAAATGAAAATAGCTCTGAATGTCTGCTATGGTTTGTCTCACAGATTTCAAGGTCTGCTTTATTTCTCTGCACAGTTTAGGTGTGGCTCTCTCTAGAGGACATGGAAAATACTTCTTCAGAGGGAACGTAACTGTAGAAGAAGGTAAGGTACCTACCTTCTCATGTGGCTTACACAGTAGTTTTGTTGTTGATTTGGTAATTCCTAAAGCTTGTACTTTAGCCTGCTGATTCCATAAGGGAATTAAACTTTTTCCTTTAAAAATCTTTTACGTCACAGGATTTTAAGCATAGTCAGACTGTTTGTGAGTCTTCTTTAGATGGGATCATCTTCCATCCTCCTCTCTCAATGTTCCAGAGAGCAACTCATGGTCCAATGTTAATTGTTTTTGGTGTTTTCTGAATGAAGTAACCACTAAGAGCACTGTAATGGCAATTGGTTTTGTTCACAGATATACATTGTGAAATCTTTCAGAGCTATAACTGTTTTGTGCATTATCTATAAGGATTTACATATTTATAAAAGTAGTAGCGGTACCCTGGGAAGGAATTGTTCTTTGGTTTTGCTTTTTGATAAGTCCCCAATTAAATGAGTGGAGGAGTCAACTGTATGTGGTGATAAAGTTGTTTGGCAAGAGGGTTTCTGGAGATGAAGGAAGAGTGGAGGCATTTCAGAAGGTTGAAAGGAGGATTGAAAATTTTACAAGCTGCTGAGCAAAAAATGTTTTAATAGATGAATGCTTTCAGATTTTATGCTGAAATCTCTATTTACAGTTCTTCTTGTTTTGTCAGTGATGTTAAAGACAGTTAATTTCTTCAGGTCTTTGTTCCTCAGCTGTATTTTGTGACATGAATATGTTCTTGTACTTAGGAGAGATATAAAAAGAAGTGCCTTGAGGTTTGAGTACTTGCACAGCAACTACAGAGAAGGCACAGCAGGAGACTTGGAGCTGCTCACTCCCCAGACTGTTCCCAACAAAACTCTCACCAATGTTCTTTAATCCAACACACATCTCAGCCAGTCTGAGTCCCAGATGCACCCCCAGAAATCTCAACATGACCATGACTAACAGTTCCCACTCTTACCTTCACCGATTGTCTCTCACTTCACCTCACTGTCCTCCCCAGGCACCACAGTTCCAGTTCCACTTTTGGCTTCCCTGCCTTCCACATTCACTGTTGCTCTGTCCTTGTTTATTATGTACTCTAGGGGGTTAAACCCAGATGCTGCACTCAGAACCCCATTTGCTTATTGTCTATTGATAAGTGGTTTAAGGGTTTTTAAAATTGCCAAAGCACATTTTTATTGTGCCATATAACTAATGGTATAGTTCTTATTTACAAGCATTTGTGTGACCTGTTAGTACAAAAAACCTTTTCTGAATGATCCCATAAATTGCTGTTTGTGTTCATGGGTTGTGTGCTTAGGTTTTGAGGGAATTGTTCTTAATGATTTTTTTCTTTATAAGAGAAGGAGAACAACTCACATGAAATGAGAAATGTGTATTTTGGCATAAAGAACTTTACTGGCCAAAGAGAACAAGGGAGTATGAACAGAAGTCTGTTACCATTTTGCATTTGTCTTTGCTCAAATTTTCTTCTAAACCTTAGATATATTATGTGAGAAATTCATATCAGTTAAATATATCAGCACAAAATTTTTTTTTACCTTTTCAGTTTTAGATCTGTTTTAAGTAGTTTTTCCAGTTTGTTAGACCCTAAAGTGTGTTTGAACATAGTTTACTGTGATTTATTTCATTATGGTAATAATGCACTTTCCAAGAAGGGTTTATGTTATGGAGTGTATGCAAATAACCATCTGTTACCCAGACTTCTCCCTAAATAACCCATTATTATTCCTGTTACAGGTTTACATGATTTAGAACACCCTGATGTATCTTTAGCAGACGAATGGTAAGCTTTAAATAAAGCATGAAATTAGTGTCTGTTACCCTTCTTGCTTTCACATCGTTTGCATTTGCAGAGCCCAGTTCTTTATGTTCAACGACAAAGAGAGATGGTGCTTGTACATATAACATTTTATTGTTTTCACACCGTGTTCACAGGTCCTATTGCAACACTGACTTACACCCTGAGCACCGGCAGATGACTCAGTTAGAAGCAATTAAACGCTACCTCACAGGAAAGGAGCCCCTGCTCCAATGCAAGTATTTTGTTCAACGTGGATTTGCAGGCTCTATCCCAGCTCAAACCTGTTGTACTGAACCTTCTACAAAATGCAAAGCTGCTTAGTTTAACCAGTGATGATTTGAGATAGGATTGCTTAGCTGATGTTACTTTGCAGTTTCATTTGGTTTTGAGCTTTTTCCGGGGTATCGATAAAGATATTAGTATTAGTATTAATTATGTATTATTAGTAGTAATATTAATTACGGTACAATTTCCAACTTTTACAGTAAACTATGTGCCTGTACCAAACCAAATTCAAGTTTCTGTTCAGATGGTGTAGCTGTACTATGCAAAATTATCACTCCATCTTGTTTTATGAAGTAAACAGGACTGACCTGAATCAATCCTTGGATCACTCCTCTAAAGAATATACCAGATATTTCATGAGCATTCTAGGGACGATGTGTAGGTAACTAGCATTTCTGAACTGCAAAGCAGGATAAAAAATTCAGATAGATAGGTACATATTTTGTCTGCTTGCAGAAATGCAGAGCTTTTGTGACTGTCACTAGACCTACTTGTAACCTTATGGCACATGTAAATGTGAGCATTGGATAATATAGACATGAATGAGTTACATGAAGTGGAGCATCACTGGTTTTTTACCTAAAATTGTTACCAATGCAATGAAATTGTGTGGGGAAAACTGCATTGTGGTAAAATACTGTGTAATATGACATAGTAAACACTTCATAGAGCAAAATATTTGAAAGCATATCACACATAAAATATAGTAAAAAGTAAGAACACCCTACTGTTTAGTCATCTAAAAGAAAAACCTTTATATGCCCATACATTTACTGATTTTGTTGTATTGTGATAGGTGATAAAGAATTGATCCAGGAAGTTTTGTTTGATGCAGTTGTGAGTGCACCAATTGAAGCTTATTGGACCAGTCTAGCTTTGAATAAATCAGAGTAAGTGACCTTTGTGTCCATCATTGTGTATCAGCCATGGGTGTGTTTTTAATAACTATGTTAGTGAACTGGTGGAATGTCTAACCAGTCCTGATATGGATGAAAATATTATATTGACTATTTGATCCTAAATACCGCCAAGTGTGAGTTCAATCTGAAGAGTTTATCTTTCAGTCTATGTCAGGATGATTAGCTGAAAGTTTACCCAATTTCCACAATAAAACTGGTGAAACTATACACTAACTGCAATTTACAAATGCTGAGTATTTTTTATAAAGGTTACTTAAGAAATTTAATGCAAAGTTTGCCAAAATTATTGAAGTGATTGGTACTTTGTATCAGAATAAATGATATCTAGAAAAACTTGCACTGGTAAATAATTTCTTTAATCCTTGATTTGTTTTTCAGACCTACCTGGGATCTAGGTTTCTGTTGGGGAGAATCAGGAGATTAGCCAGTCCTTTTCAGAGCTTATATCTTTTACTTTATTCATTTATGCTATGATGTACTAAGGTGTTAAGTAACAAGTTTGTATTAAACAGGTGTTAAGCTTAGCAGTTTGTATGAAATACTGTGGTTGGAAGGCAATTCTGATAGGATTATCCTGACTAGATTTTGCTAAATTTCAACCATTTTATAAAAGTTTAATGAAAAAAATATGTTGCTGTACAGCATGTACTCATACTGAATGAGTAAAAGCAACATGATAAGATCTGATTCATCAACCAAAGAGTTATCCAGCCTTCTCTGAGATGATAAAGATCAGAAATTTTTGAATGCTAATATATCGTGGACACTAAGAGGTTGTAAGGTAACTTTGAATCCTCCTACACAATGAAATAACAGATCCAGTAAACACAAGGACAGCTGTGGAATGATGCCAGTGGGAGAATTTTGATGCCCTTTCGGATTCTGATTTTGTTTCATTCTGTCTCATTGATGTGAAACAATAAAATGGCTCTGGTCCCTGGTTTTGTGGTAATGGGACTGAAGTTCTTGCAGCCATACAAGAACTAGTTTTAAAACAGCTTGGTACTGACAACAGTGCAGCAGCAGAGTTCAGTCTGAGCTACCTGCCACTATTTTTCCCAAATTCTAGAGGCTAAAAACTGTCCTGATGACAGCTGACTCTCAGCTACCTGTTTTAGATCTGTTTGCTTACCTGAGCAATAGTCACACCTATGACTTGAAGCATAAATATACCACAGAAATGTTGCATGGACTGGGAGCAAGATCTGGAATTGCTGCCCATCTCAGAATCACTGTGTGTCAGTGGTTATTAAATAGTTGGTGTATATAGCTATGCCACACCTTTTTACTCTGATTTCCATGTAATCCCTCCCTATAAATCCTACAAAGTTTATTGTGTTTGACTCTTTAGGGATTCTTGGTCTAAATAGCATTTCTACATTGCATGCTCTTCAAACCCCAGCTGACTATAACTTAGAAAAACAGCATTTAAGAGTAAATCAATAAATAAGGGAACTATGCTTACAACAATCTTTCTCAAAAAATGTATTCACTTGTGCTTTCTGTTTACTGTCTGCAGCATTATCTTTGCTTGTGTTCTGCACTGTTTCAGAAACTCTGACAAGGGAGTGGAAGTTGCCTTCCTTGGGACACGGACTGGGCTGTCTCGAATCAACCTGTTTGTAGGCCCAGAACAGCTGACAAACCAGTAAGTAACAAACTGTGCCTGGCAGCCAGATCACAAAGAAAAAAGTGTTTATTGGCCCATCTACTCTTTCTTCACACAGAACAAGTTAGAAAGATTTCCTAGAATCCCTTAGATCCTTTCTTTGACTGGAAAATTTGGAACAATGAACTGTCTTGCACCTGTAGCCCATAAGTTTGCTTTCCCTGCACACATTCTCCCGGCCTCACATCTCTCTTCTTCAGAGAAAAATTATGAATATGCTGCATCTTTTACGACACTACCTGAAAATAAATACCTGTAGGCTTTTTCAGGGATTTTGCATCATTTTTGTGGAAAATGTTTTTGGTGTTGAAATAAAGCCAAGTGACAGAATTGGATTGGGTGAAAGAGCAATCTGTAAACTTCGTCATAAAAGAGTTTCACATTTTACTTGGAAAATATGTAATCTAATGGAGTTCTTATACATGTAAAAGAAATTCTGGGTTTGATTTTTTTATGATAAACTAAGTTTATTGAACACAGAACTCTATGGTGCTTATCTAAGGACGAATATTTTTGTACAAGTAGGTGACATCAACAGCACTGCAACTGTCAGACAGAAACCCAGAACAATAGAGTGGACACTATACTTGCTCTTGGCATACATTTTCCTCTGTCAACATCCCCTGAAATTATTGAAGAATAAAGTATTTAGTTGTCCACTACCACCCCCTACATAGTATTTTGAATGTAGGCTGCAAAATTGCCTTTTTTTGTTTTACTACTTAAGAGTGAATACCACTGGCAACAGACTACCAAATCTCCAGTGCCTTTTCCACCTTGTGCAGTTCACAGTTCTTACATTGTGCTGAAAGAAAAAGGTTTTTTAGACCAGGCATTTTTATTTGGACCCATCAGTAAAAACAATTTTAGCGGTACCGGTTTTTAGTACTTTTAATGTCTTTCACAACAAAAATTATTGTGTGTCACAAATAATATTAATGACTAAATTTAACTCTTTTGTTGAACAAATGTTACTAGAAAAATTGTCCCAGACCATTTTCTTTTGTAAAAGAATGCATTTTGTTTTTTCTTGTCTTCTAAAGCTACAAACTATTGTGTGCCATGCAACAAACAACAATTATTTCCTTTCTCTCTTTTTTCTCAAGAGACTTCCTGACAGCTGAAGATAAGGAGAACATTTTTAATGCTGACCATTTTCCACTCTGGTACAGAAGAGCTGCTGAACAAATACCTGGGAGCTTTGTCTACTCAATCCCATTCAGCACAGGTCTATAATTTTGTCATTCCCTAAAATCTGAGCCATGCATGATGCTGAGGGGATTCCAAGTGTGTCCATACAGAGTGGGCTTCGTAGCTAATCTCAAATATTGATCTGAAATAGGCACTGAAATCTGCAGCTGCTTCACTAGTCCTTTTACCAGGTGTGTCTTTTATGGGGCTGCAAGTGAAACCCCAAGATGTGGTGTAGCACTTTTCATTAATATTTGCACAGGTAGAACTTTATTTTAACAGGTATTTTAAGCAGGGCAAGTCCAACAGAGTAAATGTTCACATTAATGAGAAGCCCTGCCAGTTATCACCTTTGCTGCCCCTTTTAGTAGAGAAGGCAAAACCTGACTCATTTCAGTGTTTTAAGCTTGTTTTTGGGATGCTGAGGAATTTAAATTGGCAGTGCCAGTGTGTTCTGTGCAGACATAGAGAACGTGATGTTCCCCGTTTTATTTTATGAACACTATGTACTTGTAGACTGTTATCTAAAACCAGGGGAAAACCCACTCAATTTCCTCATTTTACAATACATTGTTTCAATTTTTTTCCCCCTTAATACACCCTGCAGAAACTGCCAACAAGAGCAATGTGGTGACAGCCAGCACTGCTATTCAGCTTCTGGATGACAGGAAATCTCCCGTGGTTGCAGGTACCATGGCTGTAGTTTATTCGTTTTGTTAATTTTTTAAAATCAGTTGATGAGTTCTTCACTTTCTCTTTTGAGTTAGCAGGTATTTAATGTAAATATCCAATCTTTTAAGAAGAAAAAGAGGATGCAGTTGCACCTATAATTGGATGAATGAGCGTGGAGAGCATTTAATGCTTCCTCTCCCAAGACTTTGATCCTTTATTAACGGATTCTCAAACCTCCCTGTGAGCTATTGAGTTTGACTTCATGGAAATAACCATTACCTGTAAAGCATTTTTGGTAGGCACAATCCTATACCATCATAAATCAGATTATATTATGATAAGGAAAAAGAAATGTAAGAAGGGACTTTCTGATGTGTAAATGTTCCATCCAGGCTTCAAGTTTGAAAGTTCTGTGCTGTAACAGGATTGCTTTATAACAGGATACAGTGTGGTGATTTTGTCTAGATTATCAGAGATGTGGTTTGTTCAGAGCATAGAAATTGAATAACAAAGCTCTACTGTCTGTCAGCCAGGAGTATAACAGTACCTGAAGACTGAAAGGTGAAGTGTGACAACTACAGAACAGAGATAAAACACACAGATTTAAAAATGAGAGTAATTAATTTTGAAATTGTTAGATGTTCCTCACTCAAGTTCAGATGCTTATCTGACCAGTTTTTCCTCTAGTTCCCAATGGTTACTGACTTTGAAGAAGGAAAGAATTTTGAGAAGTCTTATGATTTATTATGCCAGAAACTAAGCTCTCTTATCTCAGGAAAAATTAGATACCTACCCCACAAAGCAAGAACCACCTTATTTTTCTCGTATTTAAAATACTATTAAAAATGTAGTGAATACTATACTGAAAGAGCAAGAACGTGCCAGAAAAATGGGAAATCTCAAATCTGTTTCCTCAAACACAGAGTATTTCCACTGATAAGAAAAGATTTTAGAAGGTCGATAGGAAAGCCACTTTCTGACTCCAATCCACAAGATACATTCTTCAGAAATTACTGAACTCTCCTATAACATTTCATGAAATCTTAATTTTGACTTTGTACTCCTGGTAAAGCATAAAACAGTATTTATAAACTAATGTCAATGCAGATACCTGCAAATTGCTGAAGATGTAGTTGAGAGTTTTCACTGTACAATGAAGAAAGTTGACATTATTTCAGGAATGCTCTCATTTGGAGTTAGCAAAAGGTTCATCATGCAGTTTTCCATCATGTCTAAAATGTGTAAGGTTAATAGACATCCTGATATTTATGTTTTTCTCACCAGTATTTGCAATTTGTTTTTGAGAAGGTATCACATGTAATCACTGCTAATACACTGTCAACAAGCTTTGGGGTTTTTTGTTTATTTGTTTTTTAGTAATTGTAAAAGAGAGGTGCAGGTGTTTCTTCCATTCTCTTAATAATTCTGTTTAGTATTGAGCATTTAAAATTGCTTGGATCCCATGCTTTCTAGCTAAAATAAACACTGGGTCCTGAAAGGCTTTTAATGCCAAAGCATGTAGAAGATTTCCATGGTATCTGTAAAAGCATAACGTTCTGGAAGATAAGAGCAGTGTACCTACATTCTGAAACACAGCAGTGGTTTTTTATTTCTATTACTGTAAACTTTAAACCCTGTGTGCTAGATATTTTGTTTACAGGATGAAGTGCTTTTAAGGGTTTGTTTTGAATAATTTTTCCTTTCCCTCTTGTATGCTTGCATGCTTTCAGGTGGTTTTCTTATTGGAGGGAAACCACTTTGGGTCTGTAGGAACCTTTTATGATAACAGTATCACTCAGCCAGCTACATCCACTCAGAGACAAACAAGTACATGCATTATTCTTTTTCTCCCTAAAATCATGAATGTGACTTGTCAGTCCTACTTTACTTCAGAAAACTTTCAAGAAAGTGCCCAGCATCTAGTTCAACTTTTAGGTTTTATTATAAGGCTGACAATATTCTGTGTTAAGCAAAATGGATTTGGAGGCAGAAACTGGAGCAGTGATAAATGGGAGAAGTTTGAAGTTTTTATTAGCCAGACTTGGGAGACTAAAGTAAGATTATGGGCAACGTTTTCAAATACCTCCATTGGAGTTCAAATTTGGCCAAAACATCTCATTTTGATTTGTATGAAGTGAGTATTCCTTATCCCCATTTGGTCTGAGTAGATTACAGAAAGCAGCAGGACGGGATACACATTTCATGTTAAATCACTCTGTTCCCTAGAGGGATTTGACTGAAAATTAAGCTGTGCCAGAATGTTGTTTATTGCAGATCACTACAAGAGTCTAAATCTGGCAGAAAGAAACTAGAACATTGTTATAAAATGGAAAACTGAGTTATTCCTGCCCACGAGAGGGGAAAAAAGGAACAAAACCATCTCTTTACTGCAAAATCCATAGGCTGGGTTTTGGTTTTTTTGTTTGTTTTGAGGTTGTCTTTGTTGTGGTTGTTATTTGTTTATCTGCAGTGGGATTGTTTTGCTTGTTGTTGTTGGGGGTTTGGGTTTTTCTGTTTAGAAATCCATCACTTATAACAGATTTCATATGAAAGTTTAAGGCTTACTGAAAGTAGCGAAGATTCAATTGCATAAAATAGGCGAAAATCCTGAAATCAGTAAGTCAGCAGACTGGTACTGCAGAGGAATCGAGTGTTGCTGCTGTTTCACCATCTGTACCTGCTAATGCCAGTTCCCTGGCAGAATGTCTTAGCTTCTTGGCAAAAAGCCCGTGTAATTTGTTTCTAAAACCTCTCCTGCTTCTTGCAATTAAGATTTGTGATTTTTTTTTTTTTTTTTTTTTTACCTAAATGAGTGCAAATTTCTATAGAAAGTGTGTAGATAAATCATGTAAGTGTAATAGCATCATATTTATTGCTGTGTACACAGAGTTCAATTTAATTGCAGGAGGGAAGTCACAGTAGTACTGAATGCAGGGATTTCTTTAGATTTCAACACATTTATGATCAAAAGTACTGCAGCTGAGTGTTTTCTGTGACCGTGCCTTCTATACAAAGTTTACATTGAAATGTTGAGCATCTTCAAACTGCCCTGTTACAAAGTGAAGAAGAGTAAAAGACGGTGGATTTTTTTTCCTTCTCAACAAGATCTAAAAATAGGAGAACGATCCCAGACCCCAGCCCTGAAATTTAGTGAGATTCCTGAAATATTAGCATTCCTCTGGGTGACAAAGATGAAGCTAATACAGAATATCTGAATTTAGATCGTGATCTAGCTATTAAAATTGAGGCAGGTCAAGATGGAGCTGTCTCTTAAAATGCTCATGTGAAGGGCAGTACATTTCTGCTAAATGTTGGCAGAATTCAGCATTCCAGTCTTGTATTCTTTGATACTGTGTGATGAGTTAAAGTATTTCAGGTCCTTTATTTGGATGTCGCCTTTCAAGTAGCACACATATGGGCATCTGGATAAGTGCAGCATAGGATTTTTATGTGCAGTGTACAAGTTTGTTTCCATTTGTTGGCAAGAGATGATGGTTTCATCAGTATGATTTTGTTAAAAAAAATTATTAAAGTTACTGCTCACCTAGACAGTTCTGAACAAGATATGGGAATGTAAGCAAGCAAACAAAAGTCTTCATGGAGCAAAGCAGGGTCTAAAAATGGAAAAATTGCTCTCTCTTGAGATTTTGAGGGTTTTGATAAGATATGTGAACCCTCACGAATGCACTTCCCTGTAGAGGCATTTTAGTTCAAAAGCTGCAGTACAATACAGGACCTTGAAAGCCCCTCTTGCTGAAAGAGACCATTGCTGTTCACAGAAAACATGAAAATTAGACCCTTGGTGTGTTAAATTAAAGGTAACAGAGCTGACATAATCTTCTTAGGGAAAAAAAATTAAAGATTGCTGAAAAAATGTCTGATGAAAATTGTCATACCCTCTTAACTTTTCTTCATTGAACAAACAGAACCTGGATTTCAGGCCTCATCGGAAAAGTCCATAGCAGGGCTTAGTAAAAAGCTCTGGACACTTAGTCAGAAGAATGAAGGATTAAATCATACACAGGCAAAGTCTTTAGTCTCACAGTCATTGGAAATTTAGAATTTGAAGGAAAAGAGGAGAAATAGTCCATTCTTGTTTAATACAAGGGTGCTTAGAGAAGCCAAAATGACAATTTTTCTTAATCCTTTGCCTACTTTTTGTGCAGATCAGTTATATACATGAATTGTAGAGGCTGGAATTGATCTCTTAAGATCATCTGGTCCAATCCTAGTGGACCAGATCTTGAGAGAATCTTGAGCTAGAGCTGATTACCCAGAACTGTGTCCAGTTGGTTCTTAAATGCTTCCCAAGTGGAGAGGCCCTCTCTGGGTGTGTTATAGTAGATATCAATAGGTAGAAAAACAGGTTGGGTTTTATTACTGTTGCCACCAATTGTTGAAAATGTAGAACTGCAAAAAAGTTTTGTTTCTATGGTACCAACATAAAAGGAAGGAGTATCTAAAGAAGTATTTTCTGCCATTTTTAAAAATATGGTCAGTTTTGTGTTGGACTTCCTATTTATCGAAGTTGAAATTAGAAAATAGAAGAAACTAAATGAGCCCTCTTTGCACATGCCCTTCTGTTGCCTGTCAATTCAAATCAAGTAAGAGCTTAATTTGTTTGTTTTTAAAAGCTAAAAATCTCTACTGGTACATCCAACCTGTACTTTCTGAAAACGAGCAAGTCCTCATTGCTCTATGTCGGAATAATACCGTACGAGAAGCTCGCTGTAGCTAGATTATTGAGAAATGGAAGTAGCCCAGTTCTGTGAAGATGAAGGCATGTTTGCAGTCATTTTCTGTCAGAGAAGGGTGATTGTCTGGGATGTGCATTCAAGCGTTGCCATAGCTCTGTGAATCTACCCTGACTCAGTCTTTTCCACTGAAGCTGCATAAAAAGAGAAATTGCGCTAATGTTTATAAACATATGTGTATCTTTAAATATGAACTAAAGTATGTTTCATATATAATAAGCAATCCTTTGTATTCAGGTGTAGGAGATGTTAAACTGAAGCAAAGCCAGGCCTCTTCTGTTCACTGACAGTTGGATTTTAAATGCTCTTGCCAAAAATACTCTCTATGCAAACAAGAATACTGTGTTTTATTGTCCCAAAGAAATTGTTCCAAGTAATGCCATGATCCAGTATTTAACTTTTCCACTATTTAACTTTTCAAACTTGATCCTTTATTTTTATAACCAACCCATATACAAATTCAAGGGGTTTTTCTCCAAACCCTGATTAGAGAGATATTTTTTGCAAGTGACCTCATCCATCACTTTCTTTGTTCTCCCTTTTATATAACTTTAAAACCCAACCTTATAACAATAAATTTAGTTATTCTATGTTAAATAGTCCTAGTCAAAATGCTAAAAGGCCTCAGGTATTATGAATGACACAGCTTGAAGATTTAGCATCTCCTAGTTTTGTATCCATAAGCTAAGACAAGGAATAGTAGGGACTTGATTTAATCACTGATTTGTCAAAAAGGGCACACAATTTTGAATGCCTCTCTTCTGGCCAGAGGAAAATGACCCTGATGATCCTGCTGTTTAAGATATTCAAATTGTGCCTTGAAATTAGGAAAGATCCAAAATCTCATATCACTTTTGAAATACAAATCAGTCATATTGAGGCTGGTCACAATTCAAGTTTTCATTCTTCCTATTTAGATCAGACTCTGCAGAACAGCAATTTAAAAGGAAAATTTGTGAATATACCAGTTTTCCAGTAACTAAGACTTCTGCTGATCTAGGCTCTAAGTAAGGAAGATTTTTAAAATTTCACGGAGGAAAATGTGCACCTTATACCTGAAAATATATACATTTATGACACAAAAATTTTGGGGTTCACTCCCTTTTCCCTTTTTTTTTTTTTTTTGTGTGTT
>VZTJ01003574.1:4048586-4064018 GCA_013397795.1 Orthonyx spaldingii
TTTTTTTGTGTGTTACCATTTGTATATATGTGACCTCAACACTTCATTGATATTTTTTTTAAGTGATTTTAAATGGGGTTTGCATGCACATCTCTTTTAGCAAAGTGACTTGCAATTACTTAATCAAAAGTAGATTGAACACTTGATACTTCTAGAAATAGCGGATACTGTAAAAGTTTCACACATACTGAAATCTGCTGTTGTTACAGCAGTACATCGAGCAAATACATCTGCTCTGTACTTCTTGGACTTTTTTTTTTCTATTTTTTCTCGTAAGTATTGCTTTCATATTTTTATTATTATTAAGAACATTCAGGCAAATGTCAATGCCATATACAGTCCTTCAAATTTATGATGCCATCTATAAAATTGCATTTTAATATGAAGGCTTAAGGGAAAATGAATATGTCATCATAAAGACACACCAACCAAATTTTTGAGGCATTCTAAAAGAGATATTTTCCTTGTCAGGCAAGACAGTGATTTACCTAATCTTTACTCCCCATTATAAGCCACATAATGTTATATTCAGCAGCAGAGTTTAGAAAATCCCTCAAGATTTTTTTCATGCTTTGGTAGAAAACCACGACTTTATGTTTTTCCAGAGTTTCTTGTTCATTTTGAATGTTGTTTTTGTATTCATAAACCTACTACTGGTATACAGACTAACGTTTCCAGCTTTAGGAAAACTGAGATGTGCATTTGTGCAGTCTAACATTAAGCAACTCACATGTTGGCTGAACAGGGAAGCTGAAGTTAATGATATAGTCACAATTCAGACATTGACATTCGTTTCCATTTGTTCTCAATTCATTTTGCTGTACAGAACCTGTATGTGGAAGAGCTGAATAATGGTTTTGAGTTTTTGAAGTAGTTCCCTGGTGGTTTTAACTTGAGAATTTAACCTCTATTTATCTGATTCTTGGGCTCTCCTCACCACTTGTTCTTAGAGAATCTAGGACTTTGACAGATATATTAAAACAGTATCCAAACATGTTTGGTATTAATATGTACAGTAAATGGCATCGAGCACCTGCTCTTTGCTCCTGCACTTCTGCTTGGCTGTTGGGATTTTTTGATTGGGTTTTAGCATTATGTAATTTGTGGAGAAGGAAGATCCTTGTGATCTAATAGCAATCAGATTCTAGGGGCATTTTGCTAAAGAATTCTGCTGCCAGCAGAATAAATTCCCAGTTGCAGAACAAGGCAGCAGATGAGCTGTCGGGCCCTTTGGATATCTTCAAGTAATGCTGTGCAAGGCTGAAGCTGCAATCATATATTATATATATGAATACATTGCTATTATTTTAAGTACTGAGGATTGACTAATTTATTTTCCCTCCAGTAGACTGTATTTCCAAATATTAACAGTGTTTTCTCATGTATTGTATCTCAAAATGAGGATGACAGCTTTTGCAAAAAAGTTGAGCACGTAGTGTACACAGCCCTAAAACACAGAGGGATCCCTCTTCAGTCAGTGTGAGAGAGAAACCACAGCTTCCACTGGAGAGAGGTGTCAAGTTTGTAGTTGTTGGTTTGTTTATTATGGGCTTCTACTTCCTGCACCTTATCCTACACCTTATCCCCTGATCTGGGGAACAGCCACGTTTCAGGTAATACAAACTCAGGACATAGCAAGACTCTGAAGATTGGTGTTATTGTGCCACTTTTGGCCAAATTAAAAAATCCAAGTTGTAAAAGTAGGCATCCTTTCTGGATGCTTGACTAAAGCCTGTGTGTCCTTGTCTCCTGGGCAGCAAAGGCAGGTTGTTGTAATGGTTGTTATTTTCCTGTTAATTGTTAGAGATGGATAAGCTGTGTGTAGTGTCACTAAATGTGCTAGTTTGATATTCAAGAAGAGGGATGCAGAATTTGTTTGGACATTGTATTACTAGAGAGTGATGAAGCTGAATTTTGATTGACTTTTTGCAAGCTCTTAATGGAAAGACATATATGGCAAACAATTATGTTAGTTTAAACTGTGTATTTTTCAATATAGATGCTATTGGTCATTTCCTGTAAAGAACACGGGTGTATTGTCATCTTCAGTTTTTGTTCTAAAATGAAATTTTAGAAAGTTTTTCTGTAAAAAAGGCAATATAGTGATCCTTTATATGAGGGACACGAATACAACGACATGTGCTTTTCCAGTCTTTGCAAATGCCTTGCAGAGTAGCATGTCCTGACATTTTGTTGACTTTGAGGGGGAAGAGTGTTTATCAGAGATTAGAAAAAAATCTTGTGCTTACTGTAATACTCTCATTGGATTGTTGGAAGGACAACAAAGCTTTCTCAGGATCCTTTATCTGAAAAATAAATCTGTGCAGACAAATAATTTCAGTGGCAGATGTACATTGCTAAGCTTTATAAATTAAGGGCAGTTCTGTGGGCATTCCCAACATTCCATCTTCCACTTGTTGTAGTCAGTGTTTTTTATAGACAACAAATTGTGGCTTTTATCTCTGTTTATCAGTAGTTGAAAATTCTGTTTCCTCTACTGAAAAATAAATATTTTACCATTATTAAGTAATTGAATCAATACTTTTCTCTGTTAATTTTCTGCTATTACCTTATCATCAGAAATGACTGGAATTCGTTAATTGCAAACACTTTTACCATGGGAACCATGATATACAGTCTTATAAACTTTAAATGAAAAATTTCTCTGGGATATTTTGGAGGTTTTTTGTTGCCTCTTTTTTTTTTTTTTCTCTTTAGCAAACAGTAGGTTAGAAAGCATAGAATCAGATTTTGCATGGATTGGCTCGCTCTATTCCCACAGCAGATGAACTAATGGAAATATGAAATACTTTGCTTTCTGGCAGAACTCCATACCAATTTACAGCCTTGTGTGTTCATGAAAATCCCCAAAGCATCTTCAGTGGGACTCCGATTGAGTTTCTTCAAATGTTGTTGTCCCCTTAATTGACTCTTTGTCACCTTTTTCTTTTCTTTCTTTTATCCTGTTTTTTTTTTCAATATGAATGATGATACATTGAGGAAAGTCTGAAAGGTTTTTGGTGCTAGGACTGTTTTTTTAAGGACTAGGAAAATGTTCTGGGTTATTCCTTACTAGGAAATATCAAGCCAATTTTTGTTTTTCTTTTGCTTGAAAATATCAGAAGCGTGAAGTGATTTGTGATGGAAGCTGCGCTGCTGTGCCTGAGCCTGTTGGAAACACTGTGGGTGAGACCTCTCTGGAGGTCGGAGGTTTATTAGCTTTCTTCTCAGGATCTACACTTTAAGTATAACTGTGCTCATTTTAGGTTATCACTGTGGAAAAACAGTGATTTGACGTGGCCCCAAACTCATTTTTGGGCCCATGGGCAATAAGATCCAATCCTGTCTTACTTCACTCTTCTGTATCTGAAAAACTATGTTTGGCTTTGCAAAATGTTACAGCAATAAATGGAGTAAAAGAGTAAAAAAATTAGATTTGCATATTTAAATGACTTAGCTCTGAAAGTAGATTAGATTATTCATTAAGCCTTACCAAATATTAAAAAAAAAAAAAAGTAAACATCAAGAGATCAGATTTAAGAGCCTGAATACAAATAGTCTACATATTACAATATTGTAAAAAAAATATAAATATTCTAGAAATGTTGTGCTGATGATGTCTCAGCTGAAAAGATGTGCCCAGTCTAGGGAACCACATTTTAAATAAAAGACAAAAGACTTGAATAGGTTCCAGGGAATGCAGGAAGAAGAAAAGTTTGGAGAACGTGGTCTTGCAGAAAAAAATTTGAAACAGCTTGGTTTATTTAGTTCAGGACAGAGAAAAATGAACAAAGCCTAATAATGATATGAAGTAGTTAGCAGTTAAAAAAAAAAAAAAAGAAAAAAAAAAAGAAGAGACAGTAATTGATTGTTTTCACTGTCTGCTAGATTTAGATTAAGACTGAGATGCTTAATTTTCTCTGGACATGAAAGTAACTGCAGATGAAGGAATGAGCTTTAATATTTAGGTTGCAATTATTACTAAGTAGATAAGAGCAAGGGTTACATGACTCCTGCCACAGAGCCCATTACTCAGCTGAGACTCTTATTGGAACAGCTACAGAGCTTGATCTCAGAATCCATCTGTTGGAAGGAGAGTGCAGGTCTCCAAATGCCACGACACAGCTTCCCCTTGCCCTTATTGCAGATTCTTCCCCGGCCTTTTTCCTCAAGACTCTAAAAATTGGTGATTTCTGCATTGGCTACTTGGACAGGTCTTTATCCCTGTCACTGGGGACAGTTAGGGGACACATGAGATGTCTGTCACAAATAGCCTAAAATGTGTTTTATCTGGTCTTGGAAAAGGTGAATGGAGTTGCTGATCTCTGTGGGTTGCCTTAAAATAATTCCTAAGAACCATTAAAATAACTACCTCTGCACACTCAAAATATTCTTTGAATTCTAAACTTATGATACTCAAGTGCTTCTGGCTCTGATTTGCTCTGATGGCAAAACAGCTCTGCAGAGAGTAAGGATGGGCCCTTGAGTGAACCCAGCTGAATGTTCTCTCTGTGAGGGAGGACGTGTAAACGTGCAACTACATTTTCCTCCTGCTGAAGGGCAGCACTGTGGTGGGAGCTGCATCTGCAGTCATGGCATTTACAAAGTGGAGCATTTGTGTGGGGATTTGGGAATAAGTGGCTTCAGAAAAGTCTGTAGCAAGCCTGTAGGCCAGCGGGATATCAGGCAGCGTCCTCAGATGTGCTCTGTGTACTCATTTCGGGGCTTGTATACAAAGCAGTGCAGCACTTCTTCCTTCAGCATTTTCTCAGCTCTCTTGTTTCTTCCCTACCAAGTAATTAAAAAATTATATGCAATAGTTAACAAGGTGCTTCCTATTTTCTAAATTAGGAAATGGATGTAATGTTTAGTTGCTGCTTCCTGGGGCAGATTGGAAGGTTGAAAACACTTTTGGAAATGCTGTTAGTACATTTATGTTATCAGTGGCAGTGCATAGACTGGTTGGTTTAAAAACTGCTTATGAATTGTATAGATCTTAGATAATAATTTGTACTCTCTAAGATAATACAAATTTAACTAATTAAACTAATTTAGATGGCTATTTTCTACTTCTCGTTGCAGAACATCAGTCCTGCCAGCCACTGACAGTAGGTGCACCATAGGTCATATCTTGGTCTAATACTGCATCAAGAGTTAGTAAAGGATGGTGAAATACTTTAAAGTGGTCACACCAAGATTTTGTAATCTCAAACACTCAGCCCTAAATAGTGGCTTAGGAATACACATACACAAAATATAAACAAACTTATGTTGATCTATATAAAGTCTTAGTAGATATTCCAAGCAATATATATATTTACATTTTAAAAAAAGTATGAAAAAGGAAAAAAAAAGAAAGATAAGAACCCCAATAATTTCTATTAAAACAAAGCTGTTTAGATTTCCGCTGCAGTGAGGGTTTTATTTTCAAGAAGCCAAAGGCAGAAGCAACTCAAGCCAAGGAGCTCTCAAAGGGCTCTTTCTCCTCGGGCGTCCCGTGCGCCCTGACCGGGGCCAGATGCTCTTTGTGGTATTTAGCTGTGATTGCAGCGTAAGCACAGCCATAGACGGCGGCTGCCAGCATCATCAGGCACACGATGCCACAGACGACGCCGGTGATGACCACGGTGGCGATGGCGTGGCGCAAGCTGACCGGCCTGGCCTTGGGCTTGGGCTCGCAGCCGGCGCGGCCGCCGTCCCCCAGCTCGCCGTGGTGGCCGTGCCTCAGCGAGCCCCGCGGCTCCAAGCCGTGCTGCTGGCTGCTGGACAGGTACACCTGAGCTGTCCTCAGAGGACAGGCCCCAAAGAGTTCGTAGGGAACTCTGAGGAGGTCCTTGCCCTTCCGAATCCCTGGCGCTGAGCAGATAATGCCGTCGCTTATTCCTCCTGGGGGAGAAAAAAAAAAATGGTCTCGGTATTTGACAGTTTCTGAATTGCCTTAATGTGAAATTAACATAAACCTGAAGTAAATTCATTTTCAGTTTCAACTTCATACTTTTAAAGGTTTATAACTATGTTTTAAAGGCTTTTGTTCTGTTACATCAGTGGTGAGATTATTACACTTCAAAACTCACATAAGAGCATTTTCCAGAAGCAGTTCATCAGGAATTAGGTTATCTACGTTTTTATGGATGCAACAGTAAAAAAACAATGGTGGTAGAAAAATAGGAGCTGTCATAGATAAATAAAGAGATGCTGTTAACAGCAAATTCAGTTCATTAAAATTCCCGCCACTGCTAATTTTTATAGAGAGAAATGGAAACAGTGTATTTAGAAAACATTTCCCACTTGATTGAAATATCCCATGAAATCGTCCTTGTTCTGACATCATGTGTTAACTGTAACTGGGCAAAGAGAAAGTTCAGTAAGTTGTACGTACCCATGAGTGATTTTCTGAAGCAAGGCTTGTGGTAAGAAAATATACACAGGTATAAAGGAGTTGAGATTAATCAATCTATTACCCTGCTCAGATGCTAAATTTCATGATTGCTTAGAGCCAGCTTCCCAAAGGAGGTTTTTAGTACAATGGGAAGAGAAGTAGGAAACCACAGTCCTGGTAAATGACATGGCTGCTCCTCAGCATGTAGAGGAAAATACACCAGACATAACCCTCAGGTACCTGATTAGTCAGAGCACAGGGATTTAGGGATATGATTGGTCAAGGAGTCCACAAGGCCAAAATCAATATTTACATATTTTTAAAAATTAACTAATTAAATCAACTAAATTTTCTTTCTCTTCTCTCTCCCAAATAATTCACTTTTCAGCTAAAGCCAGGCACAGAAATTTTCATCCTGAAAAGACTTTGAGGAATTAGTGAATACAGATGGAGCCAAACTGAAATCTGGAGACGGAGACTACTCCACAAATAATGCTGATATTCCAAGACAGATTTGAGCATAACAGGTCTCTTGGTCTTTAATAGCGAAACCCCAAAGCATGGTTCCAGACACATTCATTGTGTTAGTTTGAATATGGATGTAGATAAAACCTCCAAATCCTTCAACTCTTATCCTTTCATGGTTTTAAGTAACTAAATATGTGTGCTTGGAATAGAACCCTGGTGTTCCTCCTGAACTGAAGCATTCTCTATAAAATTCTGTGAGTATGCATGAAATGTCAATTGCCTGAGATGGATTCAGATAAAAATATTCAAATATTTTGGACTTATATTGCATTGTTATGGCATGCAAAAATATCTGTAGAGCCACTGTAAAGTCTCATCATATGTGTGTTATGTAAATAGTGGGAAACATTAATGTGTAATGTAACTAATTTTTCTTCATGTGATTCAGACGAGTAATTTTAGGGAAATACAAACACAGAAAAGAACATAGTACTTGGGCTTCCTTTAAAGCTTGTTGCTAAAATGCATTTGTGAGTTCCATGTCACTTCATTTAAATAATCTGTACAGTGTTCAGAAAGATGGAAGGGCATCACTGAGCTTCTAGACATCAGTGTTTTTTGAAATAAATGACAAAAATAATTTGCGCTGCTGGCAGAATAATTAAGATGCTCTGATATGTTTATCTTGGATCGTTACATTCTTCTGCACAGAGAAGTCAACCCCTGCTGAATTTCCAGCATAATAGAACTAAAGCCCTGTGATAAAGTAATATTTTACCTATTCAAGATGTTAAGAATTTGTTGCTGAGAGGAGTTTAGCCTTTTGTCTTTTCTAAAAGGTTGCTTAAAGTAGTGAATTTACCTCAGCCAAAGACTGCTCCAGTTCTAATTGTGTCCCTGCACGGCCAGTATGGTTTTCCAGCTGGCCTGCAGAGTTCTGACCCCTGCAAAAAGCAGTCCATCCACAGTCACAGGCCACATGGAGCATCTCCACATCTCCTGTGCTGCAACGGGCTCCACACCGCTTTGGTACAGAAACAGGTAATCAGTAGTTTGGTCACACGCAAGCATCAAAGCCTGATTTAGAAAAAAGAAAATTGCCCTGCTGTTCCAAATTCTCAGTCTGAACATACCTCCTGGGAGAAATAAATTAATTTCTTTTTATACTTACTTCCTTTAGAATTAAATCATGTTATCTTTTCCACAGCATAACTCATGAATATATTTAGAAGCAGTTGTGACCAAAATAATGAGAGTACTATTTATAAATATCACTTTTCCCTATGTGATGCCATTACACATTTCTGTCAGGAAATTGCCAATGAATTGAGTACTTCTTCTGGTTAACAACAAATTAGGAAGTGATACTAGGTATTCTTAAAATATTAAAGAACTACTAAGCGATGATTGATAGAAAAACCAGAATCCCGAGTTCTCTAAAGTTTAATCAGTACTGATATCTCTCTTGATGCTTGCCATCATGCAACAGCTAAAAGGTTTTTAAACAGTAGGTTGGTTTCTAGCAAAAATATATTGGTAGAATTAAAAGATGGGTATGTGCACAAGTACACTTGTTTTATATCTAGAAATGGCCATATATGCATACACACACCACAGAAGACACCTGTACCTGCTGCGTGGTTGTGTGTGCATCCTTGCCCTTTCTCTGTGCTCCAATAGGAAGCCCCTCTCTGATAAAAACAGTTATATTCTGACCTATGCATAAGAATATAGTTTAATGTGTTTATTTGAGGAAGTCACCTACAGTGTGGGGTAAGTTTTTAAGCCATAGACATGAAGATCAGTTAGATGCTGGTTAAATGTTCTCATGGACACTATATGTCATGAGAAAAATTCCTTACCTCTGTATAGAAAACTCTCCAGCCACAGTTTCAGGCCAAAGACATTACAATTGCATTGCCAGGGATTATCTTTGAAGAGAACCACTTTCAGGTTTGGAAGTGACTCCAGCAGAATTCTTTCCATTTTCTGAAGTTTGTTATGCTTCACAGAGAGCAACGTTATATTCCCTGTGCTGTTTCCAAATGTCTCAGGCAAACGAATAATGCTGTTGGACGACAAGTCCAGTTCTTTTAGGTGTGGGAGGAAACTGAAAGTCTTGTTTTCTATGTAATGAATCAGATTTCTGGTTAGGTTTAAAACCTGTAGGTACCGTAGTTTTTGAAAAGCACCAGGTGCCACACTTGAGAGAGAATTATTAGACAAGTCTAAGATTTTGAGTAACGGCGTTGCAGCGAATGCATTTTGGTTGATTCTCCAGATACGGTTATTCTGCAACTGCAGTATCTGAATTTCAGGAGGTAAATGGGCAGGAATTTCAGTAAAGCCTCTGTTCTTGCAGTCTGCAGTCTTTGAAGCTGTGTGGCAGAGGCATTTGTCGGGGCAGCCATGAGCTGTGTGTGCTAACGAGATGACACTCCAAACCAAAAGACAGTTACCTGTATCACAAGTGGAAGAAAATTTAAAATTAATTTAGAATGTTTGTCTTTTGACAATATTCAGGCCATAATCACAGTCAGGAGGTATATAATTCCATGATAACCATTCTCAGAGTGTGTTTATTTTATAACACATTAGTAAATTACAGAAAGTTTTGAAGTACTTCTATAATGCAGAATGGAGACAGTGCTACCATGATCTTAAAATGAAGTACTTCCCATGCCTTTATCTTAAGTATGAATGGTTTTCAAGAGGATTTGCCATCAGCAGAGCAGTGATGTTTGAAGGGAATGTGACAGGTTCTAAAATTGTTAAATTGAAACATCCCTCTTTCTGTGGTAGTAACAACTTTAAGACATCTTGTGTCAGCAGAATTACAAGCAGAACTTCTATTTTTCATTGGTTTTACTTATGTTACTGCCTAGGAGAACTGAGTCAGTGTACCATCAAAAGAATTATAAGCTTCAGAGACATAGCTATAAAAGCTATGAGCAGTACTTTTCCAGCAATCCAGATTCTGTAAGTTTCTGCCTTAAAATATCTGTTTATGCTTTTTGCTTTAATTCCCTTCTCTGAATGCCAACTGTACTTCCCACAGACACAGGTTCCTACACAATCAAGAGACATTTGTCAACAAGCTTCTAAAAACATACATTGGTTGACAGGAGTACTTAGTAATGTATAGTATTTATAATTATCTGCTGCTCCCTGATGCTCAGGTGGTTTTAACTGAAAAAAAGGTAGCTTTTACCTCTTATGTCTTATTAATGATCTTACCTTTGAAAACAAGGTACTACCTCAAGCTGTGCTTATATGCATATAAAGAAATTTTAAGAAAAAATTGGATGGTGTTGAATAATTAGATTTTCCTTGACTAAGGAAAGTCAGAATGATGAATCCTCTTGTAACACTTTTTTTGAGATGCTTCAAATAATTTTTATTATTTACTATTTCAAAATGCAAAACATTTTAGTTAGTTGCTACTTGGAACCTTTTGAAAATGAAGTACTTGCTGTTTATTGACTTACAGAGATCAAATGTGAATTACTAACAGGGAATACCATATTGATGGAATAAGGTATGATTATAATACGATAAATGCATAAATGAAAGTTGTATTTTGAGACTACAGTCTAAGGCACAAGCTAAGCATTAATTTTCATTCAAAAATGAAGTATTTATACTAAAATTATACATAATCTTCTGCAATACTGAATTTTGCATCAGAGAATTCACTTGAAAGAATCCAGCATTCCTGCAAGCAAGGGGAGCAATTTCAGTTCATTACACTGTTCTGCAACAGTTGACTTCAGAATCTGAGACACAGCTTCCAGTGTAGAGGTAAAATAAACACTTGCTTGGCAAGGAAATGCTTCTCAAACAGAAAAATGGCATTATTAATCTGAATGCTTCAGTATCTCACCTTTCATTCTGCTTTGCTTGTTCTTCCCTGGCAGATGGTTCAGTCCAGATTTCTGATGTAGAACAGTAACAGACACTGTTTTGATTCCCACTTCAAATCTGTAATGTGCTCATCCAGTATCCTTTTCTGAGGTTTCTTTAGGTGGTACCTCTCACTTGTGTAGAAGGACGACTATTTCTACTCAGTTATTCTATCAGCCTTTGGTTTTTTTTCTTAATCACAATCTTCTCCCCTCTCCCCCCTTTATGGCTCTCAGACTTACTCTGCCTCTTAATCACTCAACAAGCCATGCAAACATTGTCTGTCCAACTCTGACTGGACAGATGTAACGTACGAATAATGACCTGATAGCGTTGCCTCTTCAATTTATTTAATCTCCATCAAAAGCAAGGTACAAAAATAAAGCTGCCTTTTTTATATCCACTATGGTTTCTGAATTCTGGTGGATGATTAGCCGGGCTGTGTCAATTTTTGCAAGATCTGAACATGGATTTTGATTATCCTGGGCTGTGACTGCAGGCAGTGGAGTGTATAATATCACTACAAATAGTCCTGTGAGTTGATGACATGGTTTTGACAGTGCCCTTGTTTGCTCTTTTAAGCTTATTCATCTGACATCCATTAGTTGTGCTGACAGGATTTTATTGCATGGGAATACAGGACTAGTGGCTCCTTCCATAAAAATAGCACACATCCTGGTACAGTCACCATGAATATTGAACAAATTAATTTATCTTCAAAGATATTGCAAAGATGTAGCAGATGACACTAAAATTGTACTTCATGTGTGTGTGTGTGGTGCCTTGAGCTGTTTCTTTGTTATTTCTTCAGTAAAACTCATACTGTGCCATCTACACCAATAAAAGGATTAATGGCTTGTGACTGTGAAGGAACTCAAAGGTGTTGAAAGGAATGAGAGATCTGGTGTACAATTGAGTCTTTCCAGGCCATGGGATCACTCCATCTGTGAGCTGTCCTATGGAGAGGGAAGTTGTGCAACCAAAACCTTTCAGACCTATAACACAGCTTTCTTGGGTACAAATTCTGCTTGTAGGTGTGTTTGAAAAAATCACATAAAGCTCACTTTCTAGGTCAAAATTTATATGCTATAGGCAATGTTCTAGAATGAGTACTAGAAAAATCAGATCATAAGGTCCAAACTGCTGTTGAAAGCAGGGTCTTCACCAGAGCTTATCCAGGGCCCTGCCAAGTTGAGACTTTGATATTTCCACTAACAGAGATTCCATCACTTCTCTTGGCAACCTGCTCCAACCTGTTACTATCCTCAGAATCAATAATTTTGTCTTGTGTCCCTCACCTGTTGTCCTGTCAATATGAATCCTTGTGAAGAGAGTAACCTCACCTTCCCCTTTTGGTTTCCAAAAGTCTGTGCTGAGCTCTCTGCCCCCCTGGCTCACAGGGGAGAGCTGTGCCTGCCAGTGCCCTGTGCTTCACTCAGTTGTTTCTGACACCAGTCTAGACGCCCAAAGGAACAGTGGATACTTGTGAACAGTGAGGGAGAACGTAGGAAAACTGTCATTCTGTAAAGTAAGCATGATTGTTCATCTTGAGCATCCCAGGATTACAGCTGTGGGTGGCAGACCTTCCTACCCCTGACATTCTTGATGGATGACACATTGTCCTGATATGGGGTAAAGCCTGGGATTTAGTGTAGAGGAGTACTACAGATGGAGATAACCTGCTGCCATCGTCATCCTGGCTTTACATAAAAGGGGAGAGAAGCTTAAAGATCAACTGCACTGTACTTTAAGTTACTGTCAGGTTAATGCAAAAAGCTTTTATAACTGTGCATGGTACATTTATTTGCTACTCCTATGACCCATCTTAAATAATACCTGTGAATTGTTTTAGTGAAGACACAACTAAATGTAGAAAGGGCTGTTATAAAATGGCATCTGAGAAGTCGTAGCCTTGTTAGCTATGGATACTCCTTCAAAGAATGAAGTTAGGTCAGGTCCTTTTTGCTTGAGACGACATCCTTCTCCCTTTGCAATAACTCATCCCTCGTATCAGTCTCTTTTCATGACTTTTGATTATGTTGCAGGAGGTAACAGCTTTTATATTACTGTTTTGTTGTGTGATAAGGTGCTTTTAAATTCTTTTTGGTATCTAAAATTTTATTATGAGTTATCGATTCAAAGGGGTTTCTTTTTTAAGTTATTTTTCCATCTTAACTAATATTTGCTGACCAGTGGGTATACAAGCTCCCACTGCAGTTTATTTCATGTAAGAGTGAGCCTAAAGAGTGTCTCTTAAGTGCCTCTCCTATTTTAGGTAAGTCTTTGCAACTATAATTGTATTATTTTTAGTATGCACCGTATTACAGAGATGTTCACAGCACAAGGTCACCGAAAGTTAAGCGCTGTGGGAGGTCCAGCTCCAGCAATAATGCAGAGGTTGTTTTATTTACTCGGAATCACGGTATAAGAAGTTATTACTTTTTAAAAAATCTTCATGCTGGGTTCAGGTTTGGAAACATATGATTAAATCTGTCGATTTGCTTTTCATGTAGGTGTGGTTATTTTTTCCTTATATTGAGAACTCTGAATGAGCATGTTTTGTAAACAGAAGTTTCCCCAACCTATAATCCACATCCTATTCCCATTTATTAGGAATGATACTTTGGTTGTGACAGAGAAGTCTGATGTGGTGAAAATTATAGTTGTGTCACAGGTAGAGATTTGCCAGAAACAGGATAACCATGAAAGCTACTCTACTTCTGGCCTTTTGAACCACCAGCAGGATTCCTTTCAGTTGTCTGATGTGGTGCAGCAACTGTTATTGCAGCCTCTGAAATTAGCCTGTGCCTTGTTGTAGCAAGGTATGTTTCCCATTGCAAAGAGCAAGAGAGCCCCATGAACTAATATCTGATCCCTGTTGGCTCGGGGGGGCAGTTCTGGCTTTGCTTTGCCAGCAAACTCTTTGTTGCAGCAATTACTGCCATCTGCTTTAAAGGGGCTGTATGTGTAAGAATCATCTCTTTTACAGAAGAACATTGTGCTAATTAAACTCTAGCAGAAAGGAAACAATTTAAATATTTCAAATATTTAAAAGCTACAGGATTTGGATTCCACTGCACTGTATATTGAGTCCAGGCAGACATGATTATATTAAAAAATGTTCCCAAGACCACAGCAGACAATTCCTATACATACCCTTTATTAGATTTATTTTCCTTATGCTTTTGAGTGGGAAGGAATTAAAACTGAGATACTTTCAGGGAAATGGCATGTGCTTTCTCTTTACTAATCTCTCTCCAGACTGGTAAAAACAGCTAAGCTCTTGCTGAAGACGCTAAATGAAACTTTAGGCAATGCACTCTCCTCTTCGTTTTGGTTCAGGACAAAGAAAAAAATTAACATTTGTTGGTGAAACAGCTCACACCTCTATTGTTACAATTCTTCCCCTTTAACTGGCACTTAAAAAAATACAGTAGTGCATGATGGAGAAAGGTGGTGCCCTTTGCCACGAGTCAGAATGCTGTGCAAGTAAAGGTGACAGGGCAAAGGAAACCTGAGGGTCCCTCACGCTTTTCTTTCTACAAGGACAATCCTTGTACTCTGAGAGCTCAGGACTCTCTCAAATTTTTCCTGGCAGGGTATTTGGTTTTCAAATGTTTACAAAACTTAGAGGAAGGCCCTGGATCCTACTTCTGTCTGCTTTTCACAATAGAAGTATAAGCCAATGGATCAAACTAAATTTGGCTTGAGGAAGATTTATACCTTAGAAAGCTGGCCATATTTTCCAGAGGGGTGGGCTTATGGATTTCTTCAGATATCCTTTGCTTAGATAGGGTAAGAGGGGAATAATATCAGCTACAATTTAATAATATCAAATGCTGGTTATGACACACAATAAGGAGACACCGTGATTTTTATAAATTTCTTTATGTCTGAGTTGTTAAGAATTATTTGATGCTGTCCCTTTCAGGTGGGAAGAAATGTTGTGCAGTTCTAGAAACAAGAAACCAGGCAGAAAGCTGTGATTTTGTACAGGGAAAGAGCCCAGATTCCTTCTTTCCAGTGGCTTGTTTTGCCTTACTTAGATACATCTGGTACTTGTTTATACAGTGTGTAATTAATCTATGAAATGCATTGTTGGAAGTTATCCTTGGGCCAGAAGATTAGTAGGATTCATATATAATCTGGAGCCATAGTTACCTCATGGGGCAAAAAAAAATAATTTAGAAGGGATATAAACTTTCACTCTTACGGGCTTTAATCAACCACTAATGACACAACTTATGGAGAAAAACCTTTCCCTGTGGGCAGTTTTTTTTCCATAATTATTATTTATGGGAATTTTTACACCTTCCTCTGACACCTCTAGAAGAGGCTGTGCATGAGATGTAATAGTGGACGAGATGAACTGGAACATGCTGTGTTCCAGGTGGAGATTTGCCATGGGGGAAGGGATGGATGGCAGCCTGGCAGTGGCAGGAGGCTGCGGCCTGGGGAGCTGTGAGCTGCTGTGTCCTGGGCACCACGGCTCAGCCAGGCTCAGCACCTCCTCTGTTTAGCTCAGAACTCCCTTCTGCCCCACACCACAGTTCTGATCTGCACTGAGAAACTCTTTCAATATTCATATCCAGGTCTTTGCTCACCAGGTCTGTGTTCATCATCTATAAACAACTGTTTGGGTCATTCCCTTCCCTTCCCTTCCCTTCCCTTCCCTTCCCTTC
>VZTJ01003574.1:4064257-4120837 GCA_013397795.1 Orthonyx spaldingii
CCCTGCCCTGCCCTGCCCTGCCCTGCCCTGCCCTGCCCTCCCCAGTGATGCAAGACTTTCAACCCACTAGATAGTGCACTCAGCAATTTGTTGTGATATAATTCTGGTATAATGCCGTCAGAGGTTTGCCTTGTACCCTTTTCCCCATAACTAAATAGGAAGAAATATATGAAGGTGAGAAGGGCTTCGTTGGAAAATGGTGAAACAGCAGCCTTACAGCGTGCTTTGGTGGGTAGAAAAATTACCAGGATGGATGCAAGGCCTTCAGAATGAGGAGAGGCACAGGGAATGAAGATGCTGGGTCTCTTTACCTTAATTGCGAGTTAGATGAAGTTGCAGCAAGGGGCAGATTAAGTGTCAGCAGAGTATTTGTTCCATCACAAATGGCAGCAGGGGGTGCAGATTCAATTTTCAATAATTTCCTGGCTAATGTCAGCCACCTGTTATACATGCTGAGCATCCACAGACAGAATGTATCTCCAGTAAGAGTAAATTAATGAACTCACTGTGCCATTACTGCAAATAGAAACAATTATTGCTTCACATCAAGCTAAGAGAAATGAAAGAAATAAAACAGGTAAGAAAAAATACACGCAAAAATGAGGACAGGTGTATACTGTGTTTTATCTTGACATTTTAGATGCTTTTTGTCTGAACTTAAACATGTTAAAATTGAGACCACTCACTATTTTTCTAGCTTATTCTTCATCAAAGTTATTTTCTAAGCTTTTACTTAGTGGTTTTGTTTCCTTTTTATATTTAATGAGAATTTCTGTTCACGGTCACAACTCACCCTGGACTCAAACTTAAGACCAGAATATAAATCTCCAGTGCATTCTGAGTGGTTGATTTACAAGGGCAGCTCTTGTAAGAATTGGAAGGATTTTTTTGAACAACATCTGTAAAAAGGTTTTGAAATGTTCACGGTGTATGAAGAAATATTTTAAAGTGCAGTAAATGTTTCTTAAACTGCTGCTCACCAATTGTGCTACAAAGTACAACTCATACTTCATTGATTCCTTTTGTGCTTTTAAGGCAAATTGTAGTAGTTCAGTAAAACTCACTGTTAAATGCTGGGAATCCTGTGTTTATGGGCTCAAAAGGACTCTTTCTCTTTGCCCTTGTAGTCACTTGAACACAGAAACTTGCAGAAGCAGGGATGACATTTGCTGCAGTAACAAGTCAAATAGTTAAACCTCGGTAATTCTTGCAACGTTTTGAAAATTATCCACAAGAGGCTTTGTTGGCTTCCCCCCCCCCCATTAATTTAGAAAGGTACTAAATAACCTGACACTAAAATTATGCAGCTGATAAACGTTAAATGCATAATTTTTGTGGACTTAAACACCACTAGAGATGTAAGTATTCCATTGGCTCGGGACCAAAGTGCTCAGTAGCTTTGGATTCAAGCTGGGATGGGACATTTCCCTTCCAGGATGTTTTGCTGCAAGAGAAAAGGCAACTGTAACTCCTGAAAGGATCGCAGTTGTCTTGCAGCAGGTGAAGTGTGAAGGACCAGCTCCACTAAAATCTGCGTGTTCCCAGCCTGTGCCCCCTCCAACCCTGGTGTGCAGCAGCTGCAACCAGCAGAGCTCTGAGCAGGGTCGATGAACGGGGCCCGGAATGTCGCTGTTTGTTCCTTACGGGATCATCTCACAAGCGGAGCAGGGATATTGTAAATTTTCCCATACGGCTCCAGTGAACAAGAACGAGCCAGACACCTTTACCTGCTGCCACTGTTCTCCGTTTCAACAGCAGATAAGTTTTACAAGGCAGTGCACAGTCTGCTGCTTTTCCAGCTTCCTTGTGCTCTCTGGGTTTCTGTGTCACCCCCACTGCTTGAACTGCTGCAGCTGCAGGCACCACCGGTCCTCTGGCAACATCCTAGAGATCCCAGAGCACGCTGTTATCCTTTTCTCACCCTCCGCTTTTTAATCTGTCAGCAGGTTTTAAACACCAAGGATGTTTTTAAAATACCATTTTCCTCCACAGAATGTTTTCAATGAAGTAACAGGGTAAGTCAGGTATACAGATAGACTTCTCATCCCTCAAGCTGAGTTCGTTCTGCTGTTTTCAGGCATGATAAATACCTGGGAAACAGTATACAGGATAATGGTGCTTCTGTTTAGAATTTGCAAAATAGGCCACTGAGAGAACTTTTGTTTAAAAAATAAAAAGAAAATACTCTTTCAGAGGGCATTTTATTAATGAGAATTACAATACTGGAAAATCTGCTATAGATTAGTGAAGAACAGTAACAGTGTATCCAAATGGAACTGGTTGGATAATTAAATTCATTTAATAGGTACTGAAATTTAAACCCCTTGATCCCTCTGACGTAAACATAACTCTTAAAAGTCATGGAACTTGATTCTAAAAGTGTAATGTGAGAGAGAAACACTGGGATGATGATTACGGATTTCAGATACCCTGGGAGGAAATGTATTCAAGAGTTAAACAACAGGCATTCAAATAAAGAAAGAAAAGAAAGAGAAAAAGAACAACCTCCAAAAGTGTAGCTATGAAGTTTAAAAAGAAGCTTTAATAAAACCCTGTTTATGTAGGTGTGCAGCTTGTATGAGCAGTATTGAAGCAACATGACTGGGATAGCCAAGTGACAAGTACAGGACACTAAAGATTGAAATCATTATGGAACATCATGTTTTCACTATTCTTACACTGTTTTTACCTGTTTCTGTGTTATCTTGCCTGTGTTGGCTATATGTTCTTCTGTTTTGGTTTCCTATTTTCATTCTGAGAATCCCCAAGGATCCTCATTCTATGGTTTCTCCTCTCATTAATAGATTTTTTTTTTCAATATTGATTACAATTTATAAAGCATGTGCAGTGTATAATTGTCTTTTCTTGAGTTGGTGAAAAGGAAAATTAATATCTGAGTTTTAACACATCTTTTAGGAGGATCATACCAAATGGCTGACTGGCTGTCTCCTAAGTAAGAAGAAAAATGTTTTAGTAAGATTGGTATAAATGATGAAGTCCTGACCGTCGTAGCACTGAGCTATGCCTCGTTTTGGTTTGTACTACCTAAAGTTATCAATAAGCTTTTAACTGTGGCTTCTATTTTACTGTCCCCTGAAGTGCTGAAGGATGAACTTTGTTTCAAGCACATTCATTTGTTGAGAGGATAACAAGTTTAAAACAATAGTTGGAATGCCTGTGAAAAATTAAAGTTTTAAAAAGTGTAGCATAAAAGTAGATTACTGGTCCTAAAGTTCAGACAACATTTAAATGTTGATCTCAACTTTTGTCTATCATGTTTATATCTGACTTCTGTATCAACACTGGGTGATGCTGAAGTATAGAGGTGATACATATTATCATTTAATAGAATGCCTTTTTATCCAAAAGCACTTCGATTCTACTCTTCTTTAATTTATAATGGGATCTCAAAAGTACCCAACGCAGCTGAGCTTTCTCTGTCCATAAAGCTATAGCTGTCATAAGTAAAAAGGGTTATTTTCATCTTTGTTTGCTTTTGTTTCCTTCTGCAGTCTGTTATTTTGAAACTTAATTCCAGGGCTGAGCTTGGTTACTCATATTTTGGCTGAGACTTTTATCCCTTTCCCTTTTCAAAATGACAGTGTCCGTTTTCTCTCCGTCTCTGTGTTTCAGCAGAGTTAGAATAGATGAGTTCAAAGAGCAGCACCGCTGACTTCTCTCTTCTTAAAGTGCTCAGTGGGAGAAGTGGGCTACCTGCTTTTAGAAGGTGAAGTTCTGCATCATGTGCCTACTTTAGTGAAATAATAATAATTTCCATACCTCGAGTTCCTTTGGTGTCATCAGGATCTCAAATGGTTTTCATTACTTACTCCTGCAACTGCTTTTCTATAAACCTGTTAGACAGAAGGAAGAGCAGAACACTGTAATTTGTAGTTTGTGAAGATTTGGAGATGTTTTGTTCAAACATGGGCACTGAAGTGAATGTTTGTATTTCAACAATTATAGTACAGACTTTTCCTTAGAAACGAAATACTCTTCACTTTTCTATATGCCAGCAGCTGCTCATACTCTTACAAAGTGTTGCTTTCTTAGCTTTGGAATTAAGGGATACCTGCTTTAGAACTTCTGCAGACTTTCTTACGCTGAAAATGTGAAAAAGTTTTGAGAAAGAAGTCGGAGTTACCTGATGCTTGATTTTCTGTAATACTTTGTCTAAATGGAACTGGGGCGAAAGTAGTCGTGTAGAACAACATTTCAGTTGCATCATAATAGATGCAGATTTAAACTAAAGTAAAAAGCCCTGTTTATCTCCAGTCCTCTTCATTTTATTGTCACAGCACTCTTGCTAAGGCATCTCTTGCAGCTTTAAATATTATTAATTAGGCCTTTGGGCCTGGTTCTTCTCTTAAAATCTTAGAGAAATGCATCATCCTTCCATCAGGACAGGATTTGGACTGCACGTGTGAATACAGCACACCCTTTCTGGTGCTCTAAATAAGAAGATTATGAAATGGTGAACAAAACAGACCACTCAAAGATTCAGAATGTGTACACGTTTTTGGACAGATGATGGCACCTCTCAGACTTGGGCTTCTAGAGTTCTTTTTGTGCTAAACTTGTGGGGAAAAAAAATCACTCTGAAGAAGAGTATCAGTCTGATTTTAGTTGCTATTTATAGGGTATCTTTAGACCAGGAACAGCTCTAAGCCTTCAGTGCTTCAGAGCCTGGACCCACCTTGCCTTCATGGGCAGATGTTCTCTGATGGAAGTGTCACAGAAGCTCACAGAAGATTCCATGGGATAATTTCCTTACATATGAATATTATAAAACATGAGCAATGCTGTCATTTTATAAAAGAGATGATTTTATACATAGAAAACCAGTTAAGACATTTTAAGCAATGGCAATGCTGGTATTTCCTGCTTGCCAGAGATGGGCTGAACAATGGAGGGTTTCCCATGGTAGAAGCTTTGCTGTAAATGTTTCTTCTGGTAATGTAATTAGGAAGTATTGGCTCCAGTGAATGTAACTTAAACAAAACATGTTGTCCTCGGCAAACTTGTTAAACAGGCATAGCCTTGTCTGAAAGGAAAACAGGGACACACAGTGTTTCCATGGAAACTCAGTTAAAATTCTGATTTGGGGATATGAGCATAATCAGCACCACGATCTAAACTCATTGAATTAAATGAAAAAGAGTCTTGGTTGTGAAGTGAACACAGTATAAAAATATCTCTACATGTGCAAGAGTCAGAGCCTTCCATCCCTATAGATGCTTTCCATCTGCACTTTAAAATAGAATAAAGCAGGGAAATTTGTGTGAGACCCTTCTCTTTTTGCCTTCTGTGGCCATTGGTGTCATTTTTAATACAAATATCAATATAAGAATATAAACCAAATCTGTTTAAATACACTTTATTGAAGTTTGTTATCATTTACTGCATCTCTAATGTGTGGTTTTGATTTCCTTTTATTGTAAATGAAAGTAAGAAAGGTTTTTCCCTTAGTGTAGGGCATACCAGCCCTGTACTGTGAGAGAATGGAGAAGATAATGTTTGCTTCCATTATAGATGTGCTGAGAAGATTTATTAATACCGGAAATTATACTGTAGCATTCTTTTTGTAAAACAGCAGAAAAATACAGAATTATTGAATTGGCCTATTAGAAAATCAAATATATTTTCTAAATGTGTTATAGCAGAACTTCCAGGAGAACCTTTGTCATTTAGCAATGTCTACATTTTTGGAAAGTGTTATTTCAAAGTCATTTTGATGCCTAGGAATATGATAGAGACTTCAGAATAGCAGCCAAGCATTTAGTGATGGCAGCGTGAAATAAGGGCTTCTGGAAAGCCCATCAGGCTCAGCCTACCTTTGGAATGTGCCTTAACAGCAATGAAAACCTGGCCTTTGCAAGGTTAACTTCCCCTCTAAGTCAATAACAGGTTTGCCTCTATACAACAGCACAATCTCTGGAAATTCCTGCCAAAAGTCATTTCTTTGAGCGGAGTTTTGAGGGGTTTGTGTTCTCCAGAGCTCCATTCTGGAAGGGGCTAGATGTTCTCATCGTGTGCTGGGCATCCCTTAACCCTCCCAGACTCCAGTGTGCACTTAGCAGTGCTCAACACCTTTCAGGCAAAAGCCCCAGCTGAATTTGCACCTATCAGGCAACTTATTAGAAAGAGAACCTATTTTGCATGGTAAATCCTTAGTTTAATGTATAATCAGACAGCTCCCTTTCAGAAACCTCCCTGATTTATTTCAAAGCTGTTGCATTAAAGAGGATTACATTTGGTGCCCATTATATTGATTTCCCTCAAAACTTACCAATTTATACTTCTAAAGTATGCCTTAAGGCTGTATTGACAGCTAAATCCTACTAATCATTAGTATATAAATTATAATAGACTACTTGTTAAAGCATCTGGATAGCAGTTTATGTGAAGAACGTGTGGTCCATTTGTATTTTATTGTGAAAGTCATGTCAGAACTTACACTACTACCAGAAGTTAATAACTCACCCACAGAAGCTCACTTATGGCCATAACTTGGCACACAGATCTCAGGCAATGCTGACATCTTATTAAAAAATTTAAAAGTCTGTCAGTGCCTTTTAATTTTATCAGTCTCAACGTTTTTTTAAAAAGCCTTATTTCTTTGGGTTTTTCTTCCTTGAAGTATCAATTAAAAACATTTATTAAGTTTGTATTCAGTCATAAATTGGTCAATACATTGTTCCTTGTATTTTGTGCCTTTAAGGAGGTGATTTCATCTTTATCTAATGAAGAAAATGAGCTCTTGGCTAATGTTCAGCAATATGAAAACACCTCTTAATATGTGAATAGTCACCAGCTCAGACCTAAGCAACCATTTCTGCTGACACCTATGCAGGCTTATGTAGCAATTCAGATGTTGATTTCTTATTACTCCTGAAATCTGGTAAGCAGACAAGTAAAACAAAAAGCTGTCATTCCACCCCTGATTGCTTGGCCTCTTGGATGACATTAGCTGTTTTCCAGTTCGTGGGCATGAACTTCTACACATTAGATAGAGCAAAAGATAAATGATTTTCCCCAATACAGGTCATTGCTAAGAGGTATAGTTAACATTTCTTGGCAAAGTTTCAAAGTCACAGAAATAAAATGTTCTTATGAAACAAAGTGAAGTAAACGTGAAAATGTTCAGATTACAGCCGCTGTTAATCCATAGTTTTAGAAACTGACTTTCAAGTGAGATATGTGTAATATACTGAACACAACTTGAAAGGTGGTGGTTTTTTTTATTTAAGACATAAAAAGTAGTAGAATATGAAAGAGAAGAAAACTTGCATTTCTGTATACTGGAAAATCTCAGTGTTATTAATCTGAGATTGCTTTCTATTCCTGACGTGGTTTAAACCTCACGTTCAGGAGATTTCAAGAACACTAGTTTATAGCTCAAATGCTAGCTCCTACTCTTGTTGAACAAATAGGCAACTGTGTTCTTTTCTACACAGATATTTAATAAAAATATATTTTTGATCCAAAAATGAAAAAACAGGCAAACAAATCTGGTTTTGCAGATAATACTCTTCACGGAGAAGTCTGACATCTGTATCTTTTATTATTACAGTTTTCTTAAATTGTTCCATAAAAGACACGAACATAGATCTGGTTACAAATCCACCAGTGCTATTTTTTTGGTACTTGCAACTGCAGAATATTGTGATACTACCCAATTTCAAACACACAAAAATATGTGCACTGAGTCTTTTGAACGTGTAATTTTTTTGTACTTTTCTAAAACTATAAATGACCAACATGTGGTTAAACAGCAAAGACATGGTTAAAGTAGTCATCTTAGAAAAATAAAAACACCAAAACTCTTCTGGAGCATTACAGTAAACATTTGATTTGTGAATCATGCAATAGATATGGTGTTGAAAGGCTGGAGACTTTTATTCGTTATGAGGTCCTTCTGATGTATTATTTGACTTCAAGTACATGACTCATATTTTCAGTAATTCAGAGTAATTTGTTGATCACAGTATAGCACAGTAGAGATTGTCACTAATATTATTATAACTCTGCAAATAAGAGATCCAAGACTTATTTCCAAATGATGCGGTTTGATAAAATGTCAATGTTTCCTCATTCAGTGTCCCAAGCCTGGTTTGACTAATGAGGGTTCCTATATTCATAGACCTTGTACGGACAGAAGTGACAGCAGGAGAGAGGGAGTGGTGGGTGCTCAGTGTGTCCTGCAGGCAGGAAATGTTGGATTTGTCAGTTCCCTCCCCCTGCAAGGATCAGTACCAGCAGAATCTACATGTCTCGGGCTCCAGGTCTGTGGTAGGGGGGCACTGAACTGTCAGGAGACAAACTGGACAGAGAAATCCCTCATGAGTTCATCTTGCACTGGATGCCATAATATTTATCTTTAATGTCTCGTCCAAAGTGTTCTGTGCCTGAACAACTTGTACCCATTCTGCTATGACAGGATTTCAGTTTGGGAGGGGTGAACCACTTTGGAAACAGCAATAGAAGCTTTGCCCAGGTCTGAGATCAGCCTTTCTCACAGTGCTGAGAAATGTAGAAACAGACTTTTTTTTTTTTATGTTAGCAAGCTTAGGTAGTAGCCAGAATCAAGTCTGCAAAGAAATATGATCAAGGCTTGAATGTGTTGTGTTTTAGTTACAAGTGGAAGCAGAAAGTCTTATGTATCCTAAGAGAATCTGGTCACAGTCTCTAAGAGTTCAGATAGATATCCTAATTTCTGCCTGTTTGTCTGGACTTTGAGCCTCTTAGGGTTCCTTAATTGCCAGCTTGAAACCGCCGCCTTTTGGCTGAGATGGAAAGGTACTCTGGCTATGCTGCTCTAACCTGGGACCTCAGCTGTGAGAAGCAAAGCTTTTTCTGAGAACTTGACAAGTCCTGGATCTTCCCTTAAGATTTATAAAAGTGCTTACAAATACATACTGCTCCTGTTTCTCGATTCAGTCATGGGTTGTACTCGAATACTAAGAAAACCCTATAAAACCAAAAAATGGTTGGGGAGTTATAAAAATACTCTCACTGCTTCATTATTTCAGCATTACTGTGGTCAGGTTTCAATCTTCACATGCTTCCTATACCGTTGGAATTCAGAATTATTTGTCAGAGCAGTGGCCATGCTGGGAGATGCAGGAAGAAAGTTGAAGGCCCATAGGAATTCATAAAAGCTCTGCCACCAGCACAGTTTCCTCTGTGATGGTTCTTGCCTCCTTCTTCCTGCAGGCTGCTGAAACTTCCTGAGGCTAAAAGGAGTATTACTCAGCTTTCTTCTTTTTTTAATCTTTTTTTTTTTTTCTTTTAACTTTCTTTTTTTGTTTGTTTGTTTTGTTTTTGGGGTTTTTTTTTGTGGTAATGGAATGAGCCAGGTGTCAGTGGGCGTCAGGTGTTTTCTAAAAGTCACAGGGAGGATTCTCCAGACACCAGACAGGGCTGGGCTGTGCCCTGCCTCACCCTCTTCAAATTGGACCATCTAAGCCACTCCTTTATGCTATCAATGTGCTCCTTGTATTTCTCAGGAACAGGGCACCTATCTTTCCAGCAAAGTGCACTTAGTGTAATTTTGCATGTCAAGGGGTTACCTTCCTCCAGGTTCATGGGAGGTTTGTTTTAGGGGGTTTCTGGTTTGGTTTTTTTTTGAGTTACAGATGGATTCTCAAGTACCTCCCTCGAGCTGTGCTCCCAGTACACAAAGTTTATCATGGGGTAAATGAGCAGATTTCTGCTCTGTGGGAGCCCTTTGTCACCCTGTTGGCTGCACATCAGCTGCTGTCCTGTGAAGTTTGGAACACAAGGTAACTGTCTGAATGATAATTTACAGAAAACCTGTTTCCCTCCAAGATCCTCTCTGAAGAGTCCTGAAAAGGCAATGGACTTCCAGTCACCAGTGTCTGTATTTTTTTGTGTTTTCACTCAATTTATATCCTTTTTGCATTTCCTCCTGCTCCTGCTGCTACTTCATTAGTCCTCCAGAAGGAAGATGTGTGGCAGGGAGTCAAAGGGAGTCTGGTTTATGATGATGTTCACAGACTGCCCTCCGCAGTTCAGTTTGTCAGGGCTTGGCTGCAAACCAAGCCCTTCAGCTTTCCCCTGGTGGTTTGAGTTTGGATGAACTTCGGCCTCCCAGCAATCATCATCCTTCTCCCCTTTCAGCTTGGCCTCACATCCAGTTCCCAGCCTCTCCTCCCTTTCTGCTTGAGCTTGGCCTCCAGGAAACACCATTTGCCCCTGCCTTCCCTCTGTCCTGGGAGTTTCCATGCACACAACAGCTCCCACCACTAATTCTAAAAATCTTCTGGAAGAAAATAGCAGTTTGGGGGTCTGTGAGTAAAGACACAGAACTTCAACTTTCCGCTGCCCGTTTGAGAAGAATTCACTCATTTACATTCTGCATCACAGTAGCTCTGATGAAGGGAGTAGTCTTTGTGTTGCTAAATGTGTTCAAACTGTCACCCATAACAAACTGATAATGAAATAGGACTTAAAAATGTCTCTGTGTGTGCAGTCATTCCACTTACTTGATGACAAAAAGAGAAAGGTAAGATACTGTAAACAAGACTTTTATTCCTGCTTATTGTTTAGAATCCAGAACTAGCTGATAATTTGCACTCTGAGATATTTCTGATTTTACATTATACCAAGATCTGTAGATCAAACTGAGATGGAAAAGGTAGGTGCGCGCTTATGTGGATTTCAAAGGATTTAATAATAAAATATTTGTAAAGTATTCAAATAATTTAAGAGTACTTAAATATGCAATGGACATATTGTAGAGTTAAGCAAGAAGGTTCCACGCCAGGCAAACAACAAAGAAAGTTGAAAGAACATTAGAAATTGTCCCTGAGTTCAATGATAAGCTGTAAGAAAACCATAACTCAACAAACCAGCACTTTGCAGAGGACAGTTTCTGAAAAATAATAACATCCAAATGCATAACAGATACCTTATTATTGCTGGGGTAGGAGCTATGCTTTGTCATAAGGAAAACAGGAGAAAGTGCATAACTGCTCAAGAGTTTGGCTCATCTTTTTTGTCAATTTTTCCATTTTACCTTGGGCTACCCATAACAGTTCCTTACAAGGATGGCTGGTACCACCAGCCAGGACTGAGACTGCCTCATGCTTTCAAGCATAAGCTTGTATTTTCAGTATATTAAAATATAGCCAGACTGAAACTGTTAGGCTGATTTTGTTTGTTTGTTTTTGGTTTGTTTTTTTTTTTTTATTTTTGGGGTGTTTGTGTCAGGGTCAGTAATTCCAGGTAATAAAACTAATAATGTTTTTATGTTATAATTCTGATGATCTTCTCTTTGAAGAGAGGAACTGAAAAAAAGGAGCAGGAGTGAGAAGAGGAAGGTGTAGGTAAAAGGGGAAGGATCACTGAGAAGGAAACTGAATGAAGTGTGAAGTTTGGAAGGATGAGACTGCATTTTACTGTGCAAAGTAAACTGAAGCTGGGATTAGAAAGAGTCTGGGAAGTGCCCAATCCACAAGTGCTTGTTCACACTCCATGTGATTTAAGAATGACTGTCACTGGGAGTCCAGCTGTGCTGGGTGATACTGGAGCATAACTTTATTTCTTATTACATAGTGATATTATTGTCAGAGAGTTCCTGTTGGAATACCTCTAATTTGTTAGCTAAGGCTTCTTGGAATTGAAGGGAGAAAAATATCTAGATTTTTTTTTTTTTTGCTTATTCTACATAAACCACCTATTTTTATAAGTTTTTTTATCATCTTTAGTGGTGGGAATCTTCTATTAATTTGTACTGGCCATTCTTCTTGACAATTATGGCGTTTGTGTCTCAGGATTGTGCATTGGGGTGTAGAATCAGTGTCTCCTTCTTTGCCTGAGCCAAACACTGAAGACAGGTTTTGAACTGAAACATATTTAGAGTATAAATAGGAGTGCAATCAACTTTTTTTAAAGTATTTAAATGTGCTCTGGAATATTTCACTTGTAGTTATTGGATATTTTAAAAGAAGAGCTTCTTCAAGAGTCTAAGATCAATACACAAAGGTGATGCAGATTGAAAAATAATCCTGCTACAATCCAAGATTTCTTATTTTGAAGCCAAGTAAAACCTCATTTAAGATAATTCCATCGGAAATAGGAGGCCAAAATGTCCTCAAGATTTTAGACATCTTTTATGTATGAGAAAGAGTCTTAATCTCTACTGTATTCTGTGGGAAAAGGAATGGAGTCCTTAAGATATTTTTGTAACCTTGCTGATCTAGTGCTTATGTACAGTGCAGTAGTGTGGAGGTATTTCAGAGAATGGAAATCCCTTTAGCTTTTACTACTTTTTCCTATAATGGTGTATTTGGAATCAATTTGTCAGGTTTATAGGGAGACTCAGCTCCTCTCTTGCCTGAAATAAATCAGTCTAATCTATTTTCCTCTCTCATTTTAAGTAGGAAATTATTCTTTTCACTTAGAACCTAAGAAGGATTCTAATTCTTTGCACAGAAGTAATTTGTCGAGGAAGGATTTCCTTATCTTTCTGTCTGTTTGCTTAACCACGGAGATTGAAATGAACACAAGCAATCCTGATCTATTCTGAGTAATTATTTGTTTTCCTTCATGTTTGCCTTGATACTAAGCAGCCCTGAGCCATGTAGCACTTGAGCACTTCCCAGTACTTCCATCCTGAAAGCAGCCCACGGAGAGAGTAAAATATTACCTTCAGCCATGGAATCGATGCATAAGGAAATTACTTCTTTAACAATAATTATCACTGAGCCAAGAATTTAACTTTGTCGTTCTCAACCGTCTGTTATTTCATAGGGTCTGCACTACAAAAAGTGCAGCCACTTTATTAAACAGAGGGAAGAAATCCCAGGGAGTTAATAACTGTTTTCTGTGGGCAGAATTAAAGGTATTTATTTGAATCACCTAAGTAAATTTGCTAATGTGATTAAAACAAAATATTGGGTTTGCAATATTCGTTTGAAATGATACATTTTGTGTTACATAACACAAAATACCCCTCCATCAGCTCCCATCAATTGTTCTCCTGCCTGCCTGCAGCTCCAGCCCACCCTCCTCTCTGACATGAGAGAAAAGGCAGCAGTGAACACAAAACTCATTTTTTCCTGCCTGAAGAAAGACAATTTTTATCCTTTGGCCATTTTGGTTGAACCAAACCTGCAAATGTAGAAGAATACTTCATACTTTAGAATATATGTTCCACACAAAGGTCAGTTAGAGCTTTTGTTATTTGTGGCAGTTATCTGGGTACATTCCTGAAAAATGTTTACAAAGATTTCATTGAAATTACAACTTTTTAATCTAAATCTCTGCAGTGGCTGTTAAACCCAGAAGGCTAAATTGGGAATTAGTGACGTGGGAGATACAATTTTGAAGTTTTTCTGTTTCCTTTTCCCCCCACATGTAGCCAGTTTGTAAAACATAGACTTAAATATTGGGTGGCTTGGAGCACAGGTATTTTATTCTGAAGTTCTCAAGTGCTGAAGGATTAGGGATTGCTCAGGAGAATATATTGGCTCGAAAACCTTTTGAAGTATATTTGAATAGCTCTTATGGCATTAAATGACCAAACAAAAAAAAAAAGTCATCTTCTAGTCACAAAGTTCTGGAAAAGCTCATGGGGGAAAAGCCTGCAAAAGTGCTTTAGTACCGCATGAGGGGTTGAAAAGAAAATTATTTTCCTATATATAAACACTGTTAATTTTTTCAAATCTAAAGGCATTCAAATAATTTCTAGCTGAGTTTTAGGAACTATTAGTAATTTTCATTTATTATTTATTATGTAGGACGTAGAATATTTAGAAGCTACCTCATTCTGTGACAGGGAAGTTCCTGTGTGGAATTGTGCAACGATGTGTAAATAAAGCAGAACTGTGAGATTAAAATCTCATATTAAGATAGACCTCTCAGAAAAACTGCCTCATTCTAAAACTGCTTCCACCATGCTGCGTTTATGAGGTGTGCTCTCTCCTCCTATCCTGCAAGCACAGGTACAAATCACAGAATCATTTAGATGGGAAAAGACCCTTTAGATCATTGAGCCCAACTGTAAATCAAGTCCAGCCATCATGGAGTTGATATCATGTAGTAGTTCATTATTTAATACCAAGTAAAAGGATTTCAAAGCTCTAATTGAGGAATTACTTCACAACGGGAACACGTTAAAATGCTGCTGTTGTAATGTTGTATTGCCTTGATCAGAGTAGATGTTTTCTGTTTTACCCTCTTCAATGGCATTGTACCTCAGAAATTAAAGATACAGCTCTTTTCAAAGTTAGGTAGAGAAATAAACGGATTTTTTTTTTTTTTTAAGGCAGGCAGTAACTGAATTGGTAATGCCTGGACCTTCAGTTTCTGCACAAATTACACTAATGCTGAAATCTTGGGAATCTGCTCAACTGGGAGCAAGCCCAATATTCCTCACTGTCTTCTATTTTCCCTCACAGTCTCTCCAAGAAAGCATCAAAATCTTAGAGCTGGTACTATGAAACCGAACCTGCAGCTGCCTCTTCTCATCCTCATGAAGAGGGATGCTCTGCATTTCATGGAAATTAATCCCAGTATTTCAACTGTTGCTGTGCTGCAGCTTTCCATTGTGCAGCTCAGTGAAACGTGCACATGGAATCCTTTACAGATGAGCTTTGCTGTAATTCTCTTGTTACTGTTTCAGATTCTGATGTGTACAGGTTTTGTACAGGACACAGAGAACTTTCAGTGCATATTGACTTTGTTTGTCTTTAAGGAAGGTTCTGAGCTGTAAAGTTACCACTTTTCTACAAAACATTTACACTTAATTCAGAATCATAAGATAACAGAGTGGGAGAGATCTCCTGAGCTCATCTAGTCCAATATCCTGCTCAAATTCATATATATAGATATTTTTTTTAGGGGACAACAAGAGTTTTAACTTTTTAATTAATGTTTATTATACTTTCATCAACTTTCATTAACAGTTTTAAAAACAGTAGGTTTTTACTGGGTGCTGGTATCTCTAACAGTGTGAACTCCAAAGGGCTGACCTTATCAGGACCTTAAACGAGCAATATCGAAGTACAGTCCACACATCTCTGCCTGTTACAGGCACACGAGGTTGACATTTCCCATGCTGACACAGCATCCAGAAGTGATGTGATGTCCTTGTGGAAAGCTCCTGAAAGTGACTGTGTGTGTTTAGCCTGCATTTCAGAAAAAGCAGGTAGGGCGTGCTGGGAATGAACCCACAGGCAAGCAATGGATGAAGCAAACCCGTGCTGCGTGTCTGTCAGAGAGCAGCTTCTCCTGCACCAAAGCATTCATTCCTAGATAATGAAATGTAGCTGGAGAGAGTCTCCTCTGGTGTTCATTCAAAAGGAGAACTGGATTCCTCTACTTTCTTTCTGAAGCAAAACCATCCATGAGTTACAGATAGCAGAAAAATATTTATAACCTGCTCTAACAAGAAAATTCCTTCTGTAATTTCACATCCCATTCTATCGGTTCATTACAGAGTTCATTTCACATACTTTTCCCTACCTGCTAACACAAAGTAAAATATGTGCATGACATCACTGTGTGTGCATTTGCAAAAGCAAGTTCCAATAATCTAAATGTAAATATGTTTTTAAATGATTCCTGCTGTAGGCCCTAGAGGAGGAATGAATAAATGAATTTTTATTCAGTTTTCCAAAACAACTTTTTTTTTGTTAGGCTTTTTTAAAAAACTGCATGGCTTTGCTGAGAGTTAGATCTTCACAATTTTAAAGCTTTTTTGAATTCTCTCAGTTTAGGCAGGTGAAACCAGAAGAACCAACTGTTTTTGGAGCTTCTGCCAACCTCAGTGCATTATATATTGCTCTTCAACAGAAACAGTGATAGAAACATCAGACTAGGCTGGAAGAACGGTTCACTGATATTTGAAAAAACATAATCCCACCTGAGATTATGAGAAATATATAATTTAAACCAGTTGTATTTTGAATAATTATTTTTTTAAATTGCAATCCATTATCATTAATATAATTTAAAAAAAAAAAATATTTAAATTTGATACCCAGTAATATCTGTCAGATACTTCCCTTTAACAGAATTACACATAATACTCTTAACTTCCATTTTTTTCAAATACATTTTTAATGCTTCTTGTGTTCCACTGATAACTTATGGATTAAATGACCTCAAAACAAATCATCACTTGAAATGTTAACCAACATTTTAATGTTGTTTCAGCAAATCTTCATGGGTTTCAGCAGAAAACACATTGTGTGGGTTCCTCACAGCTGTTATATTGGTGCCAGTAAAATCTAAATGAGATTGGTGTCAACACAAACATGTTCAGCTTGTGGTTCTTTGATGTTAATTATGAGACATGCAATTTGAATGTGGTTTTTTCCTATGTGTATTCTTCACATTATACAAGCAATGTCTTTCTGTTTAAACTATAAATAGTTTAAAATATTTCTTTGTGGTCTCTTCAATTTCATTAGTTGTGTTTTTTTTTTTATTTTAGGGCTTAACTTTGTCTTTTCTTTATGAAACCTTTTCTTTCTGACTAATTTTAAAGAATCATTTTGAAGGAATTAAGCTTGCTGAGTTTATTTATTTATTTTTGTCTTTCCCAGCTGTAGGTATCCAGATGAAACTTGAATTTTTCCAGCGTAAATTTTGGACTGCAAGCAGACAGGTATATTTTAAATTGAAATTTTCTTTGTCCTTGAATCCACAACAGCTTTTTAGCTGTGAAAGTGATGATCTTGTCACAAGCAAACTATTGTAAAGAAACTATATTTGAAGACTTGTTCTGGTTTTACTTTTGGGTTCATCGCTACAGAGAAGGAGAATTCAGTGGTGAACAACAGTTGCTCGATTTTTGGAAGCAATTAGAAAGTTTATTAATTTTAGGCCCCAACACATAAAGACTTTGTTGACGTGGTTTTTTTCCCTTGTAAAAAGTGTAAACAGTAAACAAAAGCAGGAAATTTGTTTCCAGTGACAGCACAATCACAACTTCTCGCTTAGGTTTTCTCTCTAACACTCAGTAACTGTGGGATCACAGAGAATAATTAACAAAAGTACATTGCTGAATCACGGTTGGCACTCATAGTCTTCAATAAACTTTACCTAAACCATTTAGGGATAGAATTTATACTCACTGAAGAGGATAATCAGGTGCTTTCTGAAGATCAAGTGATGCCGTCCCTGGTCTGACAATCGACTGGAACTGTGCTGTTACAGAAAATAAACCCTGACCCCACCCCTACTGGAGAATCATCTCTCATCCATGAATGGTCTCAAAGATTCTCGAGATTGTGGAGGAGATTGTGGAGTTTAAAGCAGCTGAAATCGTTACAGTGTCAATGAACCCTTTCTCTGCAGAGAGGAACAGAACATGTTTAATGAAATTCAAAACTTTGCTAGTCATTTTTAGAATAAATTAAATAAAGATGTAATCAATAAAAACTCCTTTAAAATTTTGCTCGTATGAATTTATAAACTGTTTTGTTTTGTAATCATGAAATCCCAGTTTAAAATATTTTATTGATTTTTTTTTATATCCTCTTTAGTGTGCATCTCTCGATGGCAGATGTGCTATAAGTTGTGACGATGAAGTAAGTATTTAACAGATTTTTTTTTTTTCCCATGTATTCCTCTACTGCAGTAGAAGATAAAGTTGATTAATTTAATTTGAACATCTCATTTTGCATTACGGTCTTTTGGTGTAATTTGGAATCACCTTGTAAATATTGCACTATTTAGATAGTGAGACTTTATTATGCCTGCTTACAGATACCCACTGAATTACAAGGTTGACTCCAGTACCTCAAACATGTGTTGCAATAATTTCTGCTTTGTGAATCCAGTTTGGGAAATAATTTGAAGCAGTGCTAAGGCATGTGTTTGCTACTTTATTGTTAATGAAAAAAAACCATTGGCAGTTTAAAGTCTTCAGCTGGACACCAGCAGGAAGCACATGACCATATGTAGAAATTTAGTAATAGTGTGAACATTGCTGATTTAGAGATTCCAGACTTTCTCTTAGTGGCAAAACACACTGTTGATAGCACTCAAACAAATATCACAGCTCCTCTGCTGGGTCTGTTAACTTTCACAGCTTCTCTCAATGGCAAGAAAATATCTGCTGAACATTTACAGTACAAATTAAAGCATTTAAAAGCAAGCATGAAGACATTAATGCAAATTGAATGACACAATAGTCAATAAATATTAATGAATATTAATAGCATCATATTAACTGTAATTATAATTAATTGAAAATAAAGGGAATTAATTGATGAGTGCATGATATCTTTGATCCTAAAATAGAGAAAACCTATTAATTACAAATACTTTTTTTTTTCTTGAGAGCTTTGAATGTGCTCATTTATTCTTGTTTTCCTGATGCCTCACACTTTATTTTAATGTTCTGTTTTCTTTCTTTTTCATTTTTGGTTTCTTAACCCATGTTACATTCCATTACTGTTATTGTATAGTGGAGCTGTGAAAAATACATAGAGGACTTGAACTGGATCAAAGTTACTGTAACTCAGATGTGTTCTCAGCCCTCAGTTAACATTCCTGCTCTGTTTATTCTGGACTTCATGCCTACGGTTTTACAAGCTCAGGGACTCTCCACCTATGGAACGTTCCCCTTGAAATCTGAAATTCACTGAACTTGAACCTTTGGGCAAACCTGAGCATAGTTCACTTCCAATACCTGTGACATGTTGTGAATTAAACCTCTTTCACACATCTCTAGTCTATGCAAATGCTATTATCCCATGCATTAACCTTGTACCAGAAATCTGTTGGAGGTTTGTTAATAATGAATAAATGCACCCTGCTGCCCTTTGTCCATGCTGAAGTTAAATTAGAAGCTGTTTCTTTAACACAGTGATGAATACTGGAAGTTGTTTGTCTTGCTGGCAAGTGGTGAATGAATGGTCCTGAATGAATATTTTTTTCCTAGTTAGTATTTCTAAAATGGATTGAAATAGAAATCCTCTTACCTTCACATTCCACAAAAAAGATATAGATTCCATTTATTGCTTTATGCCTGTTTCCAATAACAGTGCTAAAAAATAGTATATTTTAAGTTCTGAACAGTGCTAGTGAATGACTAAAATGTAGAGATTTGAGATGTGGCCACTGATTCTTGAATCAAGCCAGTGTTTTCCCAACAGCACATAAGCCATAAACTCTGAAATTAAGCCCACACCTTTTCTTGTCCAGCTTTTATTTATTTTCTGTACTACGGAGAAACATTGTTTCTAAAGCAGTATCTTTAGAGTAATCTTTCATACATGAGGGCTGCAAATACATATCCTCAAAAGATCTCTGTGTTGACTTAGTTCCTCTCCTCCCAGAGTCAGTGGGAGGTTTCTGGTTGACTTTGGGGGAGCAGCGTTGTGGTGTTAGAGCCTACTTCTGAAATTCCATCCTTCACACACCATTGAGGTTAAAGAGCTGCCTCTTCTGAGTGCACCAACTCAGCTCAGTTCTTTGCCAGCATCATCAGCTTTTCACATTGCATTTGCCAACTTTGGGCTTTCTAGCAGATCAAAGGTTGAAAAGGAGTTGTTTCAACTTCCTTTTTGACAGGTTTTCTGTCACTGGGGGTGCCTGCAGCTCGGGTTCTCCTATTAGAACGAATATCCTGCATTTGCATTAGGGAATGATGTTTATTCTGAACTTTTGCCTGATTTCAGCTTTTGTTTTTTTAAAAAACTCTACTTCAAGCCAGCATTTCTGCAAATCTCTCCTCTTCTTTGGCGCCACAGAACAGTACTAATGTGTGGACAGAATGAGAATCAGGCACATCTAAGCATCTCTGGAAATATCAGACTGCATTTTCACATCTTGCACAGCCACTACTTCATGGGGCTGCTTTCCTCCCTGAAACAGCACAGAGATTTTGCTGGATGTGCAGAGTGTAGCAGGAAGCATATTTTGTTGTATTTTTGTACAGCCCATTTGCAGCAGGAAAGGTTTTGAGTTAAAAACAAAGGCAGGAGGATTCCTATATTGAAAGCCATTCTGTTTAATTTTTCCTTTTACATAAATGTCACATAAAATTCAATAAGCAAGGATAAAAATATTTGCTGATTTAGAGCAACAATAGAAGTACAATAAAGATTTAACACTGAGATAGGTATTTGGCAATACTGAGGAGAAACTGAGTTATATCAGGGTTTCAGGGTTTGAGTTGAACCTTATGTTTAAACTCTGAAGTGCAGTAATTAAAACTTTGCCTGTAGCAAGTAATTCTGTGAGGTTAAAATGGGGCAAGTGTGTGTGGAGGGAAGCACTGATTTGGCTTTGTCTTGTTTTACACAGTTCAGACGTCTGACCCACGAGAAGCTAACAGTCCTACCTCTAAATCCAGTTCCCAATTAAAAACACAATTTGAAAAGCTTTAGGAGACCTGTGGGGCCTCTTTTACAGAAGTTTCTGGTCCCATCCCCCAATGAACAAATTAAAAAATATTGCCTGGTCCCCTGTTGGTTCTGCAGGCTGACACTGTGTTTTCATTAATACATCGTTAGGGTAATGACGTTGTGCTGATGTTTTTCTCCAAACACAGGAGAAGCCATCAGGGACACCAAAGTTCTGTGCCTTTGCAAACTTTGTTATAAGGAAAACTTTTAAGAATGGATTATAAAAACACAGACTTTGTGGGTTTTTTTCTGTTTGTTTGTAATTGTCTTATATCTTCCCTCTGTGCACATCTTAGTTCTGTTTTGCCTGAAAAAAATGCATAAAAATGAAATTGCTTAATATTCCATAAGTCAAGACTACACTCATTTAGAATTTATGTAAAACCTTATAACAACCTGGTTTTACCTATTTAGAATTCACTTAAATGTGAAGTATATCATTAACTTACTGCTGTGTCCTAAAATCAAAAATTAAAATTGTGGTTTTTTTTATTTTTCAGACAATCAACTGTTACCTAATAGATAACAATGGATTTATTTTAGTATCTGAAGACTATCAACAGGTAAGTGTAAGATTTTTCTGGAGTCTTCTTGTGTAACATATTCATCTAAAATTAGGTTTTTTTAAATAGGCCACCATCTGAAAATGGTAAGGAATTAGTAACATAAAATTAAAAAAAATCCTTCTACAAAGAATGTAAATTATTTCTCACAGGAGCTCAGTTTCTGTCTTCCAGTGGAGCAGGGTCTGTTCTTAAACTCATAAATGTTCTCTTAAAGTCCTTTCTCACTGCAGAAGTGTCTGTCTTCTGTAAGAGGCTTTCACTCCAAGAAAACAAAATTCTCTGTCCCATTTTTGTCACATGGAAATGTTGGGAAGGGAATGGGGGGAGGACATGGAGCTTTTACATTCAAACTTGAAATAATGAGATTTTACAGAGCTGTTGGCTGAGGAGTTTGTTTTCTGAAGTGGATTACAGTCACTGAAGGATTAAAACTAAGCACTCATCATTGCAATGGAGGGGACAAGAAATATGATTGTCACAGAATGTTTCACTCAATCCTACAAACCCTATGAAGGGACCATCCCCATTCTCATTAAATTCTGCCTGAAAAGTGCTGGGATGGTGCCCCAGTCATGCCAGAATTGTCTGAAGTTGAATTGTTTTTATGTGTTGGGTTTGTGAAAAGGAATATCCACACTCCTACTTAGCCCTCAGCTGAATTAAATTTGCTGTGATGAGCATGACCTAAGAAATATACTCATCATGGAATGATCTTGATACACTAAAAACATGTTTGTCTGGTTATTTTCCCTTTTGTTGTTACGATTTACAGGTGTTGTTACTATTTGCAGTCACAGCTGTGACTTGTGTCGGTGATTTGCCAGCTCATAGCTGGCTATGGCCAATAAATATTAGGGAGAGATGTTTCTTTTGGTAGTCACCTGATAAAAGCCATCATGCATTCCTGTGAATAGTTTGGACAACTGCTGCATCAGAACTGGGCTAGAAATGTGTTCTGACCTGTTTTGTTAGCTAAATGAACCTGAGTCTGAGAGGGACAGCAGAGAAGCATCTGTGTTTATGTAAATCTATGATTAGATTACAAGAGGCTATGTGTGTTTTATATGTGCAGTGTGTGCACAGTCTGGTGTGGATAGAGAAGGGGTAGGGAATTGGGGTGATGCCTTATCAATTCCTCACCTCTGCGGGGTGGCTTCAGCACTGGTTTTCTGTGGGCTTTCCAAGCAGGACCTGAACTGCTCTGAGAATCAGGTTTGTGGGGCAGAGTAATTCTGAATTGCAGCTAAATCCGGATGTATTAAAAAAAAAAATAATGATAATCTGGGTGTGACTGCTTTGGGGGAGAAATAGCATTTACAAAGGAGGCTTTTGTGGAGAGAATTGCCACTGAAATGTCTTCATAAGACTGGTGCACAACTTGATAAATCAGGTTTATTACTATCTAAGGTTATATGAGGCATTTATGGTTCGGAGTTCCTTGACATTGCCTGCCTCTCCAATCATCAGGGTAATCTTTCTTCATCAGTCAGCCAGGGCTATTGAAGCTGGTATTTTTAGTCATGTTCCTTGTGTTTCTAGGAGACTTTACATACCCATATGTTTTGGAAAATGTTCCAAGATTCTCCTGAGGAAAGGGGAAAAAAAGGCAATACTTGCCTTTTAGGTGGAGGAATGCCTTTTTTTAGCTAGGGCTGTAACTTTTCTGCCTGCAAACTCCCAGGTGCATACTTGAGGTCAGCTAAGTTCCTTGTAATGGAATTGGGGTTTAGTTCATACAAAACCTATGGAATCCATGCAATTTGAGAGTGTAGTGCCCTTTCCCCCTCATAAATTGTGGGATTTCTCCCTTTAAACAATGAAGAGAAATATCCAATCCTTCTGGGAGTCAAGGCTCTAAAATAAAACAGGTCTTCCCAAGGTAGAAAAGTGCTGCACTTGCAAGATTTTCCACTGTCACATGAATGGCTGCAGATGACGGAGTCACTCCCATGCTACGTACCAAATTCATAACAGGAATGTTTGTTTTCTCAACAGAGATTTATTTTTATTAGTCCACAAGTACTGAATAGGGACAAAATGAGTAATTCATCAGGCTGAGTGGTTTTAAGTATGAAATGACTCTGAATGGAGTTAAAATTTATAGGATTGATGAAATGTACTGTTCCAGCTCCTTAAACAGGTCATGCAGGAATTATAAACAACGTTTTTTAATGACTGTTTATGAAATCCTCTCACAACCTGTTTATATTTTTATTGAGTAACATTTTAATCACAAGAGTTTGTGATCAGATTAGTGCGTTTTCTTTACAAGCTTTAGGTTTGGATGGCTTTTATTTCTGATATTAGATGTTATATAATGTACCTCAGCATATTGTTTAAGCTCTCACATCTGCTCAGGGGTAATAATATAATCCCAACCCCTTGCCCTGACTAGCAAGTCCTCTTCAGATTTTATGTAGCAGCAGTCCTGAAAACCTGTCTATATATCTGTCAAAGCCACTCTTGTCAGATCCTAGAATATGCCAGTTTAAATTGTATCCAGGGTTGTTTTGCATTTTTCTACACTTTTGGTAATTCCTTGCGTTTTCCCCTTACAGACTGGTTACTTTTTTGGGGAGGTTGAAGGGGCTGTGATGAACAAGTTACTAACAATGGGCTCTTTCAAGAGGTAAGAATTAACTTTTTATCTCTTAAAAAATGTTTTAACAACAAAGTCAAAGTCATATAAAAGAAAGCCAAGACTGGCAGTGTGGCTGGATTCTCATCTATACCTCTTTTCTGTACAAACTCAGTGTAACTTGATTCCATGCACATCAAGTATTGAGAGTATTGGAGTCAGCCTACAGTGAGTTTCTTATTAAAAGGATGGTTTATTTGACTACGATGCTAAAACTGTGTCACTCTCCTCTTCCCACTGGGCTCAGGTGGAAAATGGATTGGGCATATCCACTGCTGAGCAGTTTAAACAACTCTAAAGCAAAACACTGATGCCACATTATCGTTTTGACATGCAAAAAGCTGGAAATTGCTTAAGCTAGACAGTGCAAAATGCCCAGCTGTTGAAGGGAAAGTGTGTTCTCCCCATAATCCATCTCCATTCACGTGCTAACTTACCTTTGAACATGGCTGTGACTATTGACCTGGTCTTACTGTCATGGTGACGTTAAAAACTAACAGTGATTTTATGTGTTGTCTTTGAAACAAATTGTGCATTCTGAGGAATTAAGAATAAAATTTGCTTTTAACCTGTAACTCACCACTGGAGTCTTCATGGCTTTCACGTGGTCTAAGGACTGTTCCGTACCCCTTCGTCCTCCTACAGCACAAGAAAAGTGCGGATAATGTGTTTTATACTTTCCCTTTTTATTTTCCTGTGCATTTCCAGTATGAAAAAAAAGACACATCCCTGATGCCCCCAACCACTGAGTTTGGTTATGGCCTGTGAGGGTGGGTACGCAGGCTCAGCTGGTTTCTGGGCTTGCTTGGTAAATCAGCTCCCTTAAAGGCAGAAAGTTTCTGTGCTGTCTCTGTGCATTACAGCTGAGTACCACTCCCAGTAAATGACTGACCTGAAATGTCAGGATCTAGCACTCATGGAATCATCCCCAATCCTAGTTTTCTGAGGGTGGCAACTTTTTTGCATTTAGCACTACATTTTTAACATATGCTGTAGAAGGAAGTGAAGTAATACCTGTTTGTAGACTGGGTTTGACAACGAAAGGATCTGTTTTTACAAGAGATTAAACATCTATTTAATGCAAAGCACAACACACAGACAAAACGAAAGGATAATACTTTAACTTGTCCCAGTTTGTTTTGTCCTGCCCAGGATTTCAAACAGAACATCTACTCCATGATTGACGGTGGTGGGCACCACTACTGAGAAATAGGCATATCTTGAGAGTTCCATCTAAAACGCAGTGGGTGGCTCTGGACCATTGGTTAGGATTTTGCTGGTCTTGGACTTCATATTTAGAGAAAATTAAGCCATAAATTCAGTGCAACTGAGCTGCATACTAAGTAAAGTGTAAATACAATGAGTTGATTATTCAAACATAATAAATTGATCATTGCCAATCAGTTAAAGATGGGAGAGAATCAAAGTGGAGTAATTGCAAGTGAGCAACTTCCTGTACAGCAGATAGCAGCAGCAAAAAAACCCCCAAACTGTCCTTGGGCTGTGTTAGATGAAGCCTTTAAATAAATTATTCCAACAATATGAAGAAGAAATCTTTGCTGGTTCTCATGAAAATAGTCACATGCATTTACAATATTTTTAAGGTTATTAGTTTGTCTGGGTGGGGGTTTTGTTTTGCTTTTCCAAAATTTATTTCTATGAAATAAGAAGAAAAGAAAAAGAGTGCTTGCTGCAGTGGCAGGATCTGTCAGCAGTGCCACTTCCCTGAGAGCACAGTGTGGGCATTGCACACATGACACTTGCCATTGCTGCTCTTGCCACGGAGACAAAGGTGAGAGCCAGCTCTGCTCATTGCGTTTCATTCTGACAAGACCCAGAGCCATCCTTCCTTGCAATTTGCTCCTCACCTGGCATGTACCGCCCAGCAGGTGAATTCTGTAACCCTGCCCTGCTTGAGCCAGTCGTGCTCCCTTTTTGGTGACTTTAGAAGGTTCTGTGGTGCCTGATCTCGCCTACAGAAGAGTTTGCTGACAACTCCAGCAGCCCTGGGGATGGGAATCGCCTCTTCCTTGGGCACCAGGGATCTGAGTGGCAGTGCCAGTGTGTGCTCCCACCTCGTGGTTCCTGCCAGCTTCCAGGCCCTGCACCCACAAAAGGAATGAAATAACTCTTTGTCTGTTCTCCCAACTACCGCAAATTTGGAGTGATATAGAAGTGCTTTGTAGGACTGAGATGGAAGTGCTAAACAAAAGGGGGTTGTTTGCTGCTGACTGTATTTCTTTTCAACCTGCAGCAGGATGAAATTCAATTTTTGTGTTCGCTGTTTATTTTTTAAAGTGAGCTTAAATACCTCCTTCCCTCCTCAATTTCTTTAAACTCAGTACTTCTTTTGAATAATGTGTGCATATGTATGTATGTATATTTTCTTAGTTTATGGGGTTTATAATTAGGGAGAAAAATTATATCAGTGCCTGCACAGCAACGTGACATGCTCTATGATTTCATTTAGCAAAATTATGTTTATCTTATACTTTAAGTATTGCACACAGTTAAATAATTTAAATATGATTTAAATGTATTATTAAATAAATTAGGATGTGCTTATGGAAAAGTATCTGCTTCACATAACTTAGAAAAGTTTCTTTATGGTTTTCTCAGCACTTTGTTTATATAAAAACAGTGAAAAAAATTCACCAGCTCAAACCATGAAGAACTGAAAAACCAACACTAACATCAGGAAAATTAAGGGCTATCAAAGCAATGGGATCCCTAAAGAAATAAACATAATAAATCTGTAAAAGAAAATGAAACATCTCTTGACTTCAAAACACTTTCACCCTTTCCAGTGGGAGGAAAACTAAGCAATTCTATATGAGAAATATGGAAGCAGCATCATTTCCTCCTACAGTTCTCTTTCCACCAGGCTTCCTCTCACATAGAAGAGCCTATGCATTGGTATTTGGCATTTAGTAATTCTGTAATTTTGGTGCTTGGCAATGCTGGTGTTTGTTCATGTTGTCAGGATGTATGATGGAGTGGCACACCCCTGAAATGCAGCTTTCCCCCATGCTAAGGCTCTCTCTATCAAAGTCTTGCTGCTCTGAGAGCTTCTCTTGTTTCTCAGTTTTTGTTGAGTGCAGATCCTTCACTTGTGCTCTCCACATGGAGACAGACTTCCATCTCTCTGTCTTGATTTGCTTTATAAGCAAAACTTAGCAAATGTTTTCCCCCAGGTTATGAGTACAAAAGAAATTCAGAACTTTTACTAAACCACTTGCTAGGAGAAGAACGTTCTTAAAGCCAAACCACAGGAACAGTAAGTAGTTACTCAACAACAGGACATGGTTTTCACTGAGGCAGCACAGCCTCCAAATGAAGAATGCTTTTCTATTTTGGCCAGTCTTTCTTATTTAAGCGTTTTATTAAAATATTCTCTCTTTTTTTGTGCTAAATGGACACTTGCGTTTAAAATTTTTGTTTATTTTCATATGGATTTTTACAATCATGGATTTGGCTGCCTATTAATTGTACATGCATATTTTGGAGATGATCAGTGATAGACTGATGAAGGAACATTCCAAATTGCAGTTACTGCAATTCATATTGGACTTTACCAACAAGATATTTGGCTTTTTGGCATTTACTAAATGTATTTCTGGTACCTGCACACTGAAATTCCCACACTGCTGTGGGGTATATTTTCTACTCATATTTTGTTCATGTGATATCTAGAATTAATATCTTAAATCTGAGTTTTAGGCATTGTTCAACTTTATGTCTGTGTAAATATCACCTTTACTGCAGTGTATTCATACACAGAATCAGTTTATTCACTTAAGGAGAAACACAGGAATATGTGCTACATAAATGAGTTTTCATTCTGTGTTCTGTAAATACAGGTTGAGTTGTACTTTTTACACACGTTATTCCTTGAGAACCTTGGTGGTTGGGAGTAGCTGAGCAATAAAAGCAAAGATATGTGATGACAAGTTTGTTTCGTCAAAATGTTGTAATTCATTTTTATTCTTTTCATTGATTTTGGTGAAAGGTGTCCTGGCAGCTTGTGGACACTAACAACCTATCTGCCAGTGCAGGTGTGAGAGCCAGAGCAGCAACAGTCTGGGGTGTCTTAGTGTCCTGCTACCTCCCCACAGAAACCTCTCTAGACTGAGAAACTGGTTTGCTCTTCACACCATTCAACACTGTCCCTCTTTCCCCTCCTTGTGAGAATCCCAGACAGGCTGAACATCTTGTGTCTGAGTTAATGAGCATCTTTCCACCACAAGCGAGCTGTAGTCACCACTAATTCTTCCACAGACTACTGAATAAAGCATAGTGCCAATAATTAGGGCTTCTGTATTATTGGCTTCCTTTGCTCAGCTCTTTAGAGCATTTCTTCTTTTCCTATAGACTTGACGTTTACTTCCATAGTAAAAAGCTTATTATTCCTACACATTGTTTGAAAACCACCAAATCTTGAACTGGTGACAAAACATCTGAAATTTTAAGGATTGAAGACCTTTCAGCTGCTACAATTGTCAGTGATGGTATTTTATACTACCAAGTAGAAATCCATGGGTGTGATGAAAACCTGGCTGAAGCAGTAGAAAGTACATCTGCCAATATATCCTGTGTTGCTGGTAGGTCTTGAAAGTTTAATTTTCTTGAACCAGATTCATACTCACTTGTAAGTACTTTGCAAAGTAGGCGAGTGGAATTTACTGTATCAGGAAATTGACAATGAAAGGGTTTTTACTAAGATGTGTTTGGCCCCTGAAGTTACATGAACTGACAGTGCACATTTTGGTTGTGCTAAGTTATTTTCCATCAGTTTAAGATGGTTGCTCATAGTGTTTGTCCTACAGCTGATGCTGAACACAATTGCTCTGTGGACTTCAGGCGTGGAAGTTGACAACGTGGTGGTGTCAGAAAGTCCCAGAAACGTCATCTGTAGCCAGAGCAAAGCTCCCCTGGGAGGTGCTGTGATACAGGGCTTGGACTTGGGCACATAGATGGGCGTAGGAAGTTGTGTTCCCTGACTGTGATCAGTCAGACAGGTTATGGTCGGCTGCAGTTAAAGCTGAAATACAATCACTCCGGAAAGGGCGATCTGGAAGCCTTTCTTCTGCAACACTGGGTTAAGTCTGTCTGAGTGAGAAGAAAGCCTATTTTCTAAAATCTCAGAAAGACTTTAGCAATAAAACAACACTCTGGAAATGACACCTGAGCACAGAAGCACTACAGTGTCTTAGGCAACTGCTTTGACTACAAATGCTCTAATGCCTTTTATAAGGAATAGGGCTGGAAGGCTTTTGCTTTCCTATTACATTTATAAGAATGAAACCAAAACAACTGGATTTGAAATTGTGAATGCCTTGGAACCCACATAATACCATTCATGCTGACAGAGAATCAAGAACTGGTTCAATGTGTTGCACTGTTCAGATTTTAGTGTGGTTATCACCTTCATCCGCTGAACTTTGAAGCGTGTTACACAATTCCTACTTGTTTCTAGCACAAAGCAATCAGGTCTTTTAAGATCGTTTTGCAGTAATGCTTTCACTGATCTATTTTGCACATCCTGTGCTGTAGTTGTTTGGATCATCTTTAGAAACTTTGAACAAGGTGTTGAACAGCACCCTTTGAAAGTCACTGAGATGGCAACACATTGTTCTGTGTACCTTTGTAAGCATTTGCTCCTTATGTTTTTTCTTTTTCTTTTTTTTTAACCCGGATACATTAGCTGTTTGCTCATTTTTTCCTGAACCAGAATCTTCACACTGGAAGATTCAAAAATATTTACTCAAATTAAACTCATCTAACTAAAACCAATATCATCCACAGATCATATCAAGGCTTTCCAAGTAACAGTTCTGTAGTGTTCCACATGATTTTGAGGTAGTTTATCAAAACTCTTCCCCTCTGCCTTCTCTCTTAATATTTACTACTTTTGTCCTGCTAAAGGAAGGGGGTTTTAGCTACATTTATTTATTAGTTTTCTTTCTCTTAATCGTAATGCAATCTTAGATTGCTGTATATTCCCTACAATAGAATAAGACAATCCACAAAAAATATAACCTAGCATATTGGGGTGCAATATTAATTATATTTCTGAATATTTGTGTGAGTACATATTTCAGTCTTTTAATACATTTTTGTCTTTGAGCATTTAAAGAAACTATTGAATCTATCAGAATGCAATAATTAGATAAGAAACCTAATACTAGTACAAATACTGAGGGGGGAAAGGCTTTTATCAATACTAAAAATTAAGTTCAAATTATGATAAATCTTTCACATGACATTACAATAGTATATATATTCTATATATAGTATAGAATAGTATAATAGCATATATATAGAACTAGTATATATATAATAATATTAGAATTATATTTGATTAACACTGCTTAGCAGAATAATGATGTCCACTGATTGAGCAGGAAGTTCTGCTGTATGAAACTGAAAGTTGAGACATTGATTACACTTTCAAAAATGAAACAATCACCAAACTTAATTAATATATTGAAAAAAACATTTACAACTAACGCAGACAAAACAATGTGTTCTGCTTCTAAGGCTAGATATTAAATGAAGCAGGATGGGACTCTTTCACTCACATAGAATTTATTGGTGCTCTGCAGAGAGCACATTAACATCTGTAAACTGCCCTTGTCTATGTATTTATCTCCTGCCTCCATCACTGGCTGCTGCACACACAACACCACCGTGCTTGGATCCTGAGGAATAAAAGTATTTGAGCCAACCAAGCCTTCAAAGGCTGAGCTCTAGAAATCCCTTTCTAGGGGCTGGATTCTGACCACGGTTAAGGGATGAAAAAGAAAAGGGAGGGCAGAGCTAGGGGAAGTGGTGTATTACTGCATGCCACAGCGGCAGCACAGCTTACACCGTGTACTGCTCTGTTTGTCTTGGCAGATCTGGGTGCGCGGATCTGGCTGTGGGCGGGATTCTGCCAAGGATGGTCAGTGTTCAACTCACACCATGTTTAGGTCTCTAGTTATGCGTTTGTCTCCCATGTGCCTCTCTCTGCCAGTCCACAAAACAATGGCTTCCTGGGCATTTCTATTCTCACTATAAGAGAAAAATAAAAATGTAAGCAGTTATGACCATGTGCTAAATGTTTAGTTGAAGCTGTGACATCCAATGTATTAGAGATTTTACCTGTAAGCCAGGAAGAAAATATAGACATAATAAAGAAGCTTTTAGTGATGATTGCTGTCACAAAATTAGACCAGAAAAAAAAAAAATATTTGCTACCACAATGGAATACAATGTTTTATTGGTACAGGTTGCAAGGTTTCATGGCATGCAGTGCAGAATGCCTCATGGGGATGCTGAATGCATTTCATGACCTGGTTTTAGCAGCTTCTGGGACATCCTTTCCATAACTCAATTTTGTGTGCTCTCCTTTCCTCTTCACTTAGAAGCAAGGCACACATTGCAAAACACTGAAGTCCCATCTCATACCTCTATTAACCATCTCTGTCCAGTTGTGTTCCTTTGTCCCTCTGATGATGCAAACGTCAAATGGGAATGTTCAAATAGTGAGTTTTATATTTGTTGCAAATTATCAGCTAAAGATTCTTTACATATGCATAGATTTCAAATGGGTTTTTTTAATGTGAATGGATATAGTTAATTGATTGTTCAATGGACAGACAGATTTGGAGAAATAATCACAATAATTCCATATACTAGCTTTGAGTTCTGGATTTTACGTTTAGATCTCTGAAGTGTTTCAATGATTAGTACAATTGCAAGCATAAGTAAATTTCCCTGTTTACTATCTATGCATCTGAGGAGGCTTCTAGCAAAAGTTGATTACAGCAGGTACCTGGAATATTTTGCCTTCATGAAAAGAAGCAAAGCTGAACCCATCATGCTTCAAATATCTGTCCTGTCAATGCACTGAAATTCCACCTCTCCCTCCTTCAGAAGCAATGCCCTGTTACAACTCAGTTGTGAACTGAGATGCTGGGGCTCTAGAAGTTTTTCTGTTGCTGAAGTTCGAGTGGTCTGTTGTGAGAAGCCTCTCAAATGCATAGGCTCTTTCACTTTCTGGGGCTAAATGTGCTGACCTTAGTCCAGAACCAGTTGTTTAAGCATTGTGTTGGATGTGTATTCTCCTCCTCCTCGCATTGTTGGTGCCATTGTGTGTTACACTCTCTGTGTATCTTCCCTGGTTCCCCCCAGTTATGCTTTTGCTTTGTTTTGTAGTCTGCTAAAATCCTTGCAACGTTCTCACAGCATTTCTTATACTCTTTCTTTTAACTTGTATTTTAATGATCCCATTCCCTCTTTCCCCGCCCTGCTGTTACAATTTTTATTTTCCTGTCCACTTTGTGAGCAGACCGTTCCACGTCATCATTTTTATTCCACTGTGTTTTCTTCTTTTAGTCAAGCAGTTTTCTGTTCTTCCCTGTAGAATTACACTTTATGACTACCAGGCCATGTGTAGGACAAACAAAGAGAGTAGCGACAGTGCCCATAACTTACTGGACGTAAGTATAGCACGTTTTGTCAGCATCTTTCCATGCAATCATCAAAGAAAATTGTTGCAAATATCTCATGGCCATTGCAATCCTGTTATTTTGATTTGGAATGCTTGCAGCTCTCGAGTTTATGCCAGAGCATACAAAGGATGGTTCATTATAAACTAATGCAAAGTGTTCAGTTTTTTCAAGTTCAATCATTTCATTGCTGAGCCACCATTTCTGAGGTTCTGTCAGAATGTTCTTTGCACTGTATGAATCTGCCTTCTTAGGAATTTGTAAATTTGGCAAGAGGTTGTGTTTTGTCTGGGGGACTGGAATCACATATGCCTTTTCTGTATGTCAACACGTAATTCAAATTTAAAATTGAGATTTTTTTTTTTTTATATGAAAGGAATGGTTCATTGACAAGGCATGCAAGTCAGTGATTTTAACAATTTCTTTTTATTAAACATGTCTTTTAAAGTCGAATTTAAATGCATTTAAACCCCTCTGTTGCAATTTCAGTACAAGCCCTGTCCTTCTGCAAGGCTTGATTAGAGACAATCTGAGTCTTGCCAGGGCAACACCTCCTTATTGCTAAATCCTCTATCAGGGTAATAACCCCAAGGATACTTTATAACCATGCATCAGTTTTACTGATTGCTGTAATAATCTATCAGAACTGATCAGGTGTTAGGTAGAGGGTTTGCATATTAAAAAGGAACTGTTTTCACAAATAGATGACAGTGACAGCATGAAAAAATTCTCATGTAAAGAGAACAGCAGCAAAACACTGGCAACTTTGCCAGTCTGGAAAAGCTACCTGGTAGTACTTTTAAATGCACATCTAACTAGAAAAATGCACATCTAACTAGGAAAAAAAATAAACCTTTATTAATCTTGTACATTTGGGGATGTTTTCATTTACATATTTACATGACTGTTTTTCAGATACCTGGAATTACGACATTTATGAGTCTGTTATTCACTAAGGCCTGAACCTGAAAAAAAACCCTCTTGGCATCGTAAATACTAGACTGAAATGAGACCTAAATTATTAGTGAAATAGAACAGGATGCTGTGAAGCACATTTGCATGAAATATCTTAAAATATATTGCGTCTCTTAACAAAAACCTTTTATCCAGAGACTTGAGGCTTCAGTTCAGTTTGCCCAAGCACTCAGCATGTAGAGCTGAAGCTTTATCCCTTAAAAAGTGGGCCCTAATCCAAAAGATTTTTTTTTTTTTATTCCAAATTTTGTTCAGTATATCCAGGAGAAAAACCCTGCACTGAGACACTTCAAAGATGTTTTTTGTTTAAAGATAGTCAAACTCTTTAAACCTCAAGTGAGTTTTGGTGATCCTCAGTATGAAAGATGAACAGAATTTTAGGCTATTTTATTATTTTTCTGTAGATTCAGTCACTTCTATCAACCATGACTATTGAGAAAGTATAAAGACAAGTTGCATTAAAGACAAGTAGTGTTAATTCCACTTTTTTCTTGTTTTTATACCCAGTTTTTCACATATCAGGTTATTAGGCAGTATTCAGTGTAATTTCTGCTTAAGCAAAATGTTTGCTCACACACGTTTACCCTTCCTTTTGAGAATTATGGCTTTATAAATACAGGAATAGAGACAGGAACAAGATGGAAACTCCCTAAAAATCTCCTATTTAAACACCATAGAAGTGGAGAACAGGCACCAGAGACTCTATCTCAGTCTTTTACGCTGTGGAAGCAAGATGATGAATTAGGGATGGACTAGATTTATAAATCATCTGGTCCATTTCTTTATCAGAATAGTATTGCTTCTTAAAAGCCAGATACTTTATTCTTTAGCTTTTTTTTTTTTAATTTTAATTGGTTCAAGACCTAGCTGATTCTCCATAGAACCACTTTGTTGCAAAGGTAGCAGTGCCATGGAGCCACAGAACTAAATTCTTTTGGCTCTCAATGGTGGTTTAAATATACAGAGAGAATAAAAGTCCTGCAGTTTTTGCTGCAGTTCTTGAAGGAACCGTCTGTGAGTGGGAAAGGCTCTCTAGTAAAATCACATTTCATGAGAATGCGTTTATATCAATGTAATAACATGGTTTATTCCCACTAGGATTTCAAAACAAAATATTTTTTTCGTTTTCTGTAGACATGAATGAATTTTTTCAGTTACATTGGGGTTTTAAATTTTAATTAATTTCTAATATTAAAATCGTTCCTATAGCACATAGTATATTTTAAATGAAATATGTATTCTTCATAAGTAATAATGACACATTGTTTTACACTGAATTTGGCACTATGAAAACAAAAGCATACAGCAAATTTAGTTACTTGGGCATGAAATTTCAGGTTTTCTGATTCGGAATGAAAATAAAGAAGATGTCCCACAGGGCTGACATTTTCTTTTCTTTCATCTCCAGGAAAATCTTGTAGCTCTTTATCTTTTCTTATAAGACAGGGCTTCACAGGTGAAAATCTTTCCTGTCTCAGATGTTGTGCATTCTCCTGGGTTGTGACTTCAGCCTTCCATGGCACTGACTGAGTTCATGGGGTCTGTGGGTCCTCAGCCCTGCACAGAAACTTTGTCTGTGGCCCCTGAAAATTTTAAACGTCCTGTCACTGTTCCAGTGAGTGCTGATTCGGGGTGGTTAAGCATGATTTTAGATACCTGAGGAGTTCTGTCATTATGTCTTCTATGCATTAAAATGCTCTGTATATATCTAAAAGAGTCTGCAGAATTTTATGCAACTAGGACATCCTAACAAAGACGAGGGACATGAGGAGAAATCCCATATTTCTGGAAACTGACTTTTCTGCTCGACTTTCTTTCATGAAAGATTAATCCTATTAATAGTCTTTTCAAAACCGAAATATTCAGAACGTATTAGAAGTACTGTAAACAGAGGATTTTCAAAGGATTTGCTATATTTGTTCTGATCCAGAAAAAACAGAGGGAGGAGGGAAAAAAACTACTTAAAGTGATTACAACTGGACTGTCAAATGACACAGATAAACATTTAGGTAAATTCAGACTTCAGAAGCTTTTCTGAGCCTAATGAGGCTGAGGTAATGAATAGCGATTTGCATTACTGAGAGGCAAGCCTGTGAATTGCAGCCCAAGAAGAGCTCATATTATCCACCCGAGCTGTTCCTCCAGCAATAGCCTGGGAAATAGGAACCCCTAGAGGTTAAAGATTTAAGAATCATTTGCAAAAACTTTCCTTTTCCCACTGATAATCTGTGTATGTGACCAAGTATGATAAAAAGGAAATTTCATTACTATAACAATCTGTATGATAATAATTCTTGTTCATAGAAAAGGGGTTGTTTTTCATGCTGCCCATGCATTTGAATAGCCACAGCATTGTTTTTACATGAAGAGTTCAGTTAATATGTAACTGCTGCATGTTTTGCCTTTTTATTAAATGAGTTGCTTCTCTTCAGCCTTATAATGCCTTCTTTGCTGCAGTAAAGTGGATTATGACTGAACTTGTCCTGTAAGTAGATTTTATCAAGAACTTAATAAATATTTCTATGAGTTACTATTTGTTCTTTTGAATATTAGTATTTGTACCTTTTGCATTTTACCTGCATTTTGCTGCTTTTGTTAAGTGATTTTAAATATAGTAATATTTGTCATTTTTTTTTCCCAATTTTACATTTTTAAAATCTGAGAAAATTTTGGCTTTATAGATGCAGTTCTATTTTATTGCATTATTTATGGCCTTCACTTATATCTGTGTGTCTTTGTTTAGCAGATGACAATACACAACCCAAATTTCTTTTTGTGGCTACTGTTAAATTTTAGATACATGACTGGCTGTTTGTCATGCTGCTTGGGTGGGCTGCTCTCAGAAGAGAAACTTGTTACCCTGACTCACTGTACTGTTTGTCACTTCATAAAATTCTGTAAGATGGACCCTTTACAGTGTCAGATAAGGTGTACTTGGATGTTGTTGAATTTTTCTATCTCCATTAATTCTTCTAAAATTCCTAGTTACTCCATAATGATCATTATCTTTAACAGAGGGTGCCTAAGAAATAACAATATCATATGGAGAAGAGGAAGCTTTAAAATGTGTCAGGTTATTAAGTTATATGATTTATGATTGTTCTTATCAGAAAGCAGAGCTGCAGATTTAAGTGAATTTTATCTTTACTGACATAGAACGGATTTTTTTCTTGTAGTCATTTTTGTTTAATTGTAAATTGCATGAGCTTTTTCCAAAGTTCAGAATAGGAGTTAAGGAGAATTGACTGAATGCCTACTGCCAGAGGGCAGAGATTGATCTGAAATGCAGCTTTCAAAGTGAATATATGGGAAAGAAATTATGTTAAAATGCGACTGGTGCTACCTATAACAGCTTTGAAAATGTCAAGAAACTTTCTGTATTTATAAATATTGTAGATTCATGGGCATATGATGAAATGGATGTTGGTTTCACGTTCTTTACTCTTACAACAACTGATTGACACTTTTCAGTCCATTCTTCCAAGTACCTCATGGTGTATTTTAGAGGGAAAATGTGTTCTTTACAATTTAGTTAGGGCTGATTAGACAATCTTTTCTGCTCTTAAAGATAAAATGGTTTTATTATTTCAGTTTGAGAATTAATAAAAGGAAGTGTTTTATGTGTACTCCTGTATCATAGCCAGGACAGTTATAATCCCATGGCATTTTACCAGAGTCAAAATTCCCACTAATGAAGAAATAATGTTCCACAGCCAAAATAGTGTGTGCTGCCATGGTTTGAGTATTTAAATGGACACTTCAAATACAATCAATATTTTAAATTAAAAATAGGCAAATCTATGATTTATTAATGGGGTTAATTTCAGAATAAGTTTCCAGAAGTAAAAAAAGAAAAAAACCAGTAAAAATATGAGAATAGCAGTAGTTTCTAATCCCTGAGTTATGCCAGTAACTTGAATTTCAGTTCTGTGTTAACTTTTATTTCAAATAGGATTAACATTATCAAGCTACTGCCAGTTTAGTGTTTTGAAAACATTCTGTGGGGTAATATGAAAACTCTAATAATTTCTCTAGGTTCCTTGTGGAATTTAATCTATGCAGTTGGTGGCACTCTGATCTAACAGCTAAAGGTAAGTGTAATTTTTTTCCTGGCATAATGGCAGAAATGTCTAGAGTAAATTGGACTGTTGAAATTCAGATGTGTTTACACTGTTTTAGATTAAATAATAGACATCTGATAATAGTTTTCCTCCCATGCCAGCATCCTCTTCTTTGTTAATGTTTCCTAAAACAAAAGAGAATTAAGATCTTCTATGAATAACCACAAAGTGCTTGTGTGCACTCTAGGAACACAGTACAGTACTATAATGGGAAAGTTAGAATAAGAGATAATGATTAAATATGTTTTTTAAAAACATTCCCATCCATTCCAAAACAATCTTTGTGAATAAAGCAATTACACTGACCTGTTTCTGTTATACAACTGTTTCTTTTTTTTTCCTAGAGCTGCTATAAAATGTAGTGGGATTATTGTGCTGGAAAATGTCATCTCAAAAAAAGTGTACAGAAATATGACCATCTCAATATAATTTCACACTAAAATAATTTTTAAAACTTAAGATAGTAGATTTTATGCTAAAAGAGGCTGATTAAAACTGTATTTTGTTTTATCATTCCATTCAAAATAGACATTTAAACAAATTCAATTTGCTCAAAATAATTTTTTAAAACATGGAAGCTTCATTTGAAATAAAGGAAATTTTTAATAGTTCCACTAAGAATGGGAAGTTTTCAGTGTAAGCTGTGTGTTCATATTTTAGCAGACTTTTTATGGCATTTTCAGAAGTGCTGCTCAAAAGTAAAGGGCCACTTTACAAGAGCAGTGCTCTTCAAGGGACAGTTTAGCAGGCAAATTGTGTTGTGTGCCACTGACTGGTGCAAGGATTTAAACGGAATTCTTCAGTCCTATTTGCATATTCCTTAGCAAAGCAGGGGATAAAACTGCTGCTTTAGGCTTCGCTTGATATTTGCATTGCCTGGATACTGGGCTGTCTTTATGCCACAATAATATCCTGTCTGAAGCTCAGGTGTCAGTCAGGCTCCTAAAAAGCAGGACCAACTGTCCAGTGGTTTCCCTAAGCATGAAGAGAACCATCTCTAACACTGAGGCTGTGAAGGACAGTCAGGTTTGCTGTGCTAGACCCAGAAAATGCAAAACTGTTCCTTGAGGAATGGCAGCTGTGCCAGTTCTAGTCCTTGGTGTTTGCAGAGCAGCCAAAGCAGTCAGTGTAGGAAATAAATCATTTTTTTCAAGTATACTGTACAAATGTGCCTTAATGTATCACGACATGAAGCGTCCAGAGACGTGTTAGAGAAAATATCTTTCAAACACAGCATCCCTCTTCATCTCATGAAAATGAGTCTGATTTGTATTGTAAGAGTGCATTAACTACAGAAGAGGCAATAATAACTTGCAAACCTCCTTTTCTTAAAACCAAAACTTTCAGTGCAGCACTGTGATGGACAAGTATTACTGAGGAATTCCCATTCACGTTTTAGTTGACAGTGAAGTTTTAATTACACAAGTCACTTGCTCCATTTCTTTGACGAGTTAAGAGTATTGGAAATACCCTCTCATCATGCTCTTTGGAATGTTATAACTTTTGTGGTAGTGCTTGCCCAGCTCATATGTGGTTAGGTAGCAAGGGATGGTTGTTTGGAACCAGCATATTTAGGGAAACAAAAGCAGAAGATGTTTCACAAGAGAGCAGGAGAGAAATGCACATGCTTAGGTATCTTCTTCTGTAGATGCTATGCTACCACTAAGAGTTGTAATATTTATGATTACACTTAACGAAATTAAGATTAATATGCTTGCACGTTAATTTTTTACTTAACATTGCTTAACAAAGCTAAGGAAAAAAAAAAGATTAGTTTGTTGAGTAGAGAAATTGCTTCCCACTCAAATTGTGGCATTAATAGAATATGACATACTCTGGAGATGCTGGAGGGTCCACACACACCTGCCCATTTGCCAAACCCTACTGTGGAAAATACTTCTGCCCAAGATCTTGTAATCTCGGTCACATTTGTAAAGGAGAGAGAAGAAACCTTAAACCTTGGACAACCCCATCATCTTCTGGACTCTGGTGAGGTGCAGGGAATCTGAGACCAGTGAATCTTTGTCAGGCTCTTTGTTACACAAGCCATATGTTGATACAAGTGAGGGTAGACTCAAAACACAGGTGATAAATTCCAGTCATTCTTGACAACAGATAAGGAGAACAGAAGAGGAAGGGAAGAGGTGCAGTAGGTGCAGTCAGACAATTTTCTGAAAAATACTGAATTATTAAATATGTTACAATCATAGAGAAAACATCAGAAATAACAAAACTTTTCTGACCAACTTTAGTACCTCCTTTGAGATTTGGTGGAATTTTTTTTTATTATATACAAAAACTGCGAATGTTCAGAAATGCATGTCCTGGTGTGTGATTGGAAATGCAGATGTGGTGGCTCCCCTGGCACTGCTCAGTGGATGCACCACTCACTCTGAAACACCCAGATCATCTCCAGGGGAAGGTCTGGCGAGCCCAAGCGCCTGTTCAGTGTAATCTATTTTTGTCATACCTCATCTTGTTTTCTCACTTAGCAATTAGTTTAAGATAGGGTTAACATTTGTGCTGATGTGCAAAGTATATCTCTGTGTTAAGGAACAACGAATGGGTGGAGTGGAAAAAGAAAGGGAATGAGGGAGAGACATTGCCTGACAGATATTTCAGTGTGAGAGTCAGAAGAGCTGCTGTCCTGTCGTTTGACCTTGAACCAGCCTCGCTGCTTCCTGCTACCTCAGTTTCCCAATCTTTTAGATGGAAATAGTGACTCTTTTTCCTTTCACTGCAAGGGCTTCAGATTAAAGGTGTTATGGAGTCTTAATTATTACTATTTTGGGAAACAGATAACAAACATTGCTGTTGGGTAAAGTGACTCTTCTGCTTCTCCCACCCACAGAGTTATTTTAACTGATGAAACCCTCCAAAGATTCCCAAGCTGTAATATAAAATAGATGTTTTGGCTTCAGTAAAATATACCACAATTTACATATCAAATAAATGTAAACTCCCATGAATAAAGGTTAGTGATGAGATAAAAGTGACAGTAAATCCAGCTTGAGTCTACACAGAAAGAATAAAAACTCATGCATAAATGTAAAGTAGGTTGGCAATGGCTAAACCATTAATAACTACTTTAACAATGATGTCTTGCAAAATTGCATTCCATGGATAAACTTTTTTTTTTTTTTTTTTTTTAAATTTAATTGAAAAAATAGCGTTATGCACTGCCTAGGAAATCTCACAGGGTGGCAGAAGCTGAGTAACATTTCCGTTCTCTGCGAGCTCTGTGATACAGCATCTCATGTTGTTCACAATTTTGTGTGCTGTTCTTCTCATGTTAACATCAAGATGTTTTTTCCTGTGCCTATAGCGCAGAGGTTGAAACAAACCCTAGAGCCCTGTGATACTGAATATCCAGCCTTTGTTTCCGAGCGCACTATAAAGGAGACCACGGGGAATATTGCTTGCGATGACTGTTTCAAGTAAGCCCTTTCAATTTTTTTTTTCATACAACTGTTTGTGACAAAGCAATAAAACTGAATTATTCAGGGCTGTGTTGAAGAACGTGCAAGTCTTGTGTTTTATCCTGTGTACTGACCTCTGTCAGGGTGTCATTTCTCCTGTTACAGGGGTCACTTAAAAGTTTGATGCTCTTAAATTAAAGCCGTGCCTATTATTTTCTACCAAAAACTGTAAAAATGGTAGATACTTATGTTAATTTCAAATAGTGAATGTTTTAATACTTTTCCTAAATGCAGGCAGCATTCTCAGGGCACAGTCTGTAAGATTTAGATTCGAAAAGGTGAGTGCTGTTCAGTCTCCTGTCCAGGAGTGAAACTCTGCTGGACAGGTTAGGAATTCCCTAGTGGTACAGTGAGATCTGGTTGTTTTACTGGAATGCCAGTTTCCTTCTTAGAACTGTTAGTCTGAAAGAGTGGGAGAGGATTAAATCTATTCTCCAAACTTTCAGTGCTGGGAAGCTGAGTTAACAATAACAAATCTCACATGACAGTGCTGTAATGTCAGTTCTACCAGTGCTGCTGTAAACTTCTCCCTTGTAGACCTACAAGAAGAAGAAGATTTCAGTCCAGCTTTCCTCTCTCACACTGAAAATGTATTTTCTCTGCATTTGGTGCCCAGGTGCTGTGACATTTTGACTGTAGCTCTGGTACATTTTAATTGTGGATTTGCATAGGTATTGTTTATGCAAATTTCTGTACTTTGATAAGTCTCTTAATTGGATTTCCTTTATGCTGAGAGGTTGTCATCACCAGGGAGATTAGTATTTACAGCAATAATTTCTCTATCAATATAAATGTCAGGAAGAATTTATAAGTTAAACAAAAATTGTTGCAACTCTTGCTTTCCAGGCTAAATCAATATGCAATTAGCAAATAAAGGTGAAAACTTCACTTCGATGTCAATAGGTGTGCTCCTGAACTTACCCCTAAATTTTCTCCTTGATATTTTCATTACTTTAAAACAGGAAATAGGTGTAAGTACACTGGAGATAAATTTTAAGTGCTAATATTCACTTTTCATTTGCTACTGATCAACTTTTAAGTGGAAGGAAATTGTTAATGTCTAGTATGAATAATTGGGTTTATATGGCTTTGTGGAATAGAAGTATGAGAGTGCTTTGTAAACTGATGCTCTGGAACCCTTTAAGTGCAACAATGGGTCCCACTGCCTGAAAAGTACAAACTCAACACAATCAAGCTGTGATTTTTCCACTTGACATATCAAATACAATGAAGGTTACACTGCTGTGAGTGCTTTGTGCCAGCATTGTAGAATTCAAGCAGCCTTATTTTGTGATAATTTAACAGGAGGTTATTGAGAAGTTGTGCAACAAATTATCGTGCAACCCTGGAGGTGTTCAAGGACAGGTTGGATGGGGTTTTCAGCACCCTGGGCTGGTGGAAGGTGTCCCTGACATGGCAGGGGGCTGGAATGAGATGGTGTTCAAGGTCTCTTCAAACCCCAACCATTGCATGATTCTGTTTAAATATTGCAAACAGACATGATTCCATGCAAAGAAGATTAATTTAACAGGACTAGGTTTTCTCAAAGGAATGCAGATTTTAGTCTGTGTTCCTAGGTAACTTCAGGTCAAAGGAAATAAGTTTCAAAAATAATACAATTCTGCAATACTTGGAAAGCACCAAGTTGGAAACTGAGTTTAGTGAAAATTATAGTATTTCAAAAATAATGCACTAAGATCTTTTTCATAGAAAAACATTTTATGTTCCACAGTGGAAAAAAAAATAAAAGAAAACCCTGTAAGTTGCAAACTGATCTCAAGGCACCCATTATTTTTCTCCACAAGCAACGGCAAAACCTAAAGAAATAATCCAGAAGAACTATTAGATTCTCATGGGAAAGTTGTTCGTTACACCGTTTACCCACTGTCATTAACAATCTACAAATTGCATCTAAGATTGCAGACTGCATTGGATTCCAAATATTTTTGCTATAACCCAGGACACTTTCCCGCAGAACAGCTAAGGAATTTGACCCAAAGTCCTTTGTAGACCTACATCTTCTGACCCAGTTTTCTGTTTCATGGCCTCAGTACCAATAAATATTTTTACAAGCAAGTGTATTGCATAATATTTGTAATTTAAGAATGATGGGCTCAATCAATCAGAATTTAGATTCAACCTTTTATGCAGCAAGTCTGGAACTGACACTGTGTCCAGTGCTTAACCTGTGCAGCATCACTTTGAGCCAGTGGGATTATTTTCTGTGTCCTCCTTGGATCATGTTATGGGTTAATCTGTGATATGTAATTGCAAATATTTATTGCAAATAGAAAAAGAAAATTGTAAATATTTACCTGTTTATTCACCCCGTGGAATATTGACAACCTGTTTGAAAGACACTAGAAAAGTCAGTGTGTTGTGAACAGGTTTGCAAACAAAAGTTATGCAAATACTCTGCTTTAAGCAAGTTTGTGTCAAAAGTTACTCCAGCCACTGACTTTTGTTCCTGCAGTGTCAGGCACTACTAGAGAGCCCTTGTCTGAAAAAGGAGACTAAAAACAGCCTCAGTAGAAGTAAAAATGATGACTGATGTTAATTGAAACCATATAATGTTACTTAGATAAGACATTTTGGGGCACAAATACTGTGCTTTTGCTAACAAAGTCGCAGACATAGCCAGCAAGGTCACAGGGTGAGGGGCAGAGGCTCAGTTTTGTTCTGTCCTGGCTGTGCTGTTTCTGATCTTACAGAAATACTCTGCCCATGCTAAGGGAGACAGTTACCAACGACAGCAAGGAAAATTCATAAACATTTCCAATCATAAATTTAATCATGGTTACTTGGATTGGAATTGAAGTACCCTAAAATAAATCACCCAGTAGGAAGGACTACCTGCTAATTACTTTGTTAAGAGCTGGCTGACGTTTTCAGCCATCTCTGGGAACTCATTCAATGGAAGGACACCTATACACTTAAGCAGGCTTTGAGTCAGGCACTAAATATATACAGACATGTAAAATGCACTCCCTATATGTAAACTTATCTCTTATGAGCAAAAAATAAATGCTACTTTGGGATAAATTGCAATGTCTAAAAACGATTTTCAAAAATATAGGTTTTATTAAGAAAGGAGCCTAAAAGAAAATAAGAATTAACATAAGAATGTCATTAGGGTCAGGGTTTGGCTGTCCCACCCCATAATTTGTTGTTATTCAATATCCCAAAGATTATTAAATTAATCTGTTATTTAAACAGCAATCAAAAACAAGTCAAGCCACATTTTTTAAGCACTGTCAACAAGAGAGAAAAACTTGGATTTTTTGAAAAATCTGAAATGGTTTCATATTTTCCAGTCAGCTATTCGCTTTTACAGCAAAAAACCTATAAAAACTAAACCCCATTACTTCTGAAAACTCACAAGACAGACTGCTGTATCACAGCCTCAATGTTGAAAGCAATTAATTGCTAAAGAGAAATATTTTTGCTTTATAATTCTCAACTCTTTGTGTGGAGTCAGAAGTACGCTAATGACATATGAACTTGGTATGAGCTTTAAAGGTGTTGTGCTGCTCAGAGATGAGTTTTTGATTAGACATCACGTTTGAAGTTTTGGGCTACATAAACATCTCAATGCTGCTTTTAGTCCTGTGAATTATTGCCCAATATTTTAGCCAATTTTAAATACAAGTGTGCCAACCAGTGTTCGTCAGCAATGCTCGCTGGGTACCTCACCAGTTTTTGCCTTCTGGGGATCTCATCATGACAAATTTTAGTTGCACTGAAAGTCTCTAAAGAAAGCATCCTTAGAATGTCAAAGTTGTTATAACTTAGAAAGGATGATGTTATGATATTTGATCAGAAAATGTTTGTCAATCTCTTTAGTATATCCTCTCATCTCTATGTAGAACAAACAAAAGTGGTTTTGTCTAATTGCAAATCTCATTTATGCATGAAAATTTGAATGTTTTCATTAAGCTGCATTTAGGAAAATACCATTAATTTCAGCTATAACTCAGGCTGCTCTGAATGTGGGTATAGCCATTTAGTCATCTGGCTATTCATATTTTAAGCATATATATTAAAATTTCAAAGCTGCAAGGAGTCACTTGAGTGCATATTTGCTAAATTTGTGTGTTCACTGTAAAAACTGTGGGTATACAGATCAGGCAGCAGTTGCACAGTCAAATGCTTAAAAATCTGCCCTTTTAACCTCTCCTGTTCATGTGTGATGACATATTGGACTTGGATGAAGATCAAAAATCTGGCCTTACTTCCAAAAAATCCCCCTTCTCTTTTAATTGCAGCACTCATGGGTCCACAAGGTCAATACCAAAATCCCAAAGAAACTGTTTTGTTTCCAGTTGATTCTTTGTTCACAATCTTAAGACACAAAATAAGGAGAAAAGTAAATATAAGAAAGCCATATTCCCAACTAGGGAAGCAAGGAAGTATGTAGGTACAATCATCCTAACCCTGGGAAAGATTTATGTGTGTTTTAATTATGCAAGATATGAAAGATGAATGTGTTTACTTTACCTTGTTGGGTATCCCATGTAAATTGCCTGTTAAAATGTATAGGAACTACTTATTTGAATAAACACTGTCCCATGTATTATGTATTTGCCTCAACAGTGTTAGTAAGCAGATATTTAGTTAACAAGGAAAATCATCAAGAAACCAAATTGCTTCTCTTGCTTTCTCATAGACTGGGCATCGAATGCTGTTTATTGTCAATAAAAGAGGTAAATGGCAATGGAAGTGCAGTTCAGGATGACACTGAACCCTTCATGTGGATTTATAATGGCAAATTTCAGACTTGTCCACTAAATGCACAGATTTGGCAGCAACAGATAAATAACAACACAAATTAGATGCAGATTGCTCAGGGCATGAGTGTATCAGTGTCAGGAATGGTGCAATCTGCAGACATGGTAATGGTTTTTAAAACCCACTTAATCTCGAGACATACCACCATTTGCTAAAATATTTCCGCATTTCTTTCTCAGTAGAAGCTTGCCAAACTGCTGTACTTGATCATGTTTAAAATGTGTAAATAAATACACAGTTCAATTTCCCATGAAATAAATAATCATTTGCCTTTTCAGATGCAGTTAGTTTGCTTCTAAACAAATCAGCTTGCCACATAAAACAGCCAAAGCATCCAGGGCCAACTTCTACCCTTTCGGGGCTTTATTGATGTGTATCAGAATGTCCTCCCTGTGTGTGTCCTGGAGCTGTTAGGGCAGTAAATGACAGTCAGTCTTCTAAAACACATTTTGGGTTGTGTTCTTTCTGCTGTGTCCACCTTTTATGATCCTGAGGAAAATGCTCTCTCTGTCTCTCCAGCCTTTGTTTAGCCCATAACTTTTGCACCGTTGTTTTTCCAGCGGCTCTGCCAAGCGCCCCTGTGACGATGAGCACGTGAAGGGTTGTGACCCGTGCCCATGGTGGGTCACAGGTGTGCTGTAGCCAAACTGCTCAGGACTGGTCTTTACAACACTGAACAAATCTTAATTTCTGAGAGCTTGCTTAGATGTGCGTGGAAGTGAAGCAGTGTTTTCCAGGGAAGCGCTGTGTTTTGCATGCCTCAGTGGTTCATTGTCGAAGTCTCAAGGATCACAATCCAAGTACATGGAACTATCTTGCACCTCTGTTTTGAAAAGCAGATCTTCCAGACTTGCAGAATACTTACGGCTGTTAAAAAGTCTTTAAATTTGAGGCAACAGCAATATTTCTAGAAACTTATTTTAGCCAAAACCCCAAAACTCTAGAAGATCCAAAAATATTTTTCCCTGTTCTTTCCTTGTAAAAAGTATCAAATTATGAAATTTAAACTGCTAGAATCGTTTATTAAAGGTCTTTGTACTTAAAATGTTATATTGTGTGTTACCCACACTTCTCCACTTGCAGGCTGAGTAACTTTCTCTTCACTTCAAAGGCACCAGTGATTATAATGTTTGTCATGCAGGTGCAATTTAAAGTCACTGTATGGGCAATTTAACTCTACCCTTTGATAATGTATATTTTGAATGACCAGTTCAGGAAACACTGTAAATTACTATTTTCATTTAAGAAAAAAGGTATATAAAATAATAGGGCAAGACATATCTAAGTTCCCAGGCAGGTCTGTGCCTGCCAGTCATTAGTTTAACAATCCCTTGGACAGTTTTCAAGCCTGGGGAATTTCTGGTTGCTTGGGGAATTTGGTTTTTTCTTTCTTGTTTCAGAACTTTTTCAGTTGAATTCTGGAGCATTTTAGTTGTTTATACACAGAATGCCACCCTATGTCTCCCTCTGTAACCACTGTAAAATCTTGGAGATACCTGGGGTTAGTTCTGGGTTAGTTTTTTGCCAATTGAGTTCATTAATGTCTGAAGTTTCACTACAGGTTTTTTCTCACCAGTAGGATCAGATGTGCACTCTTTCTCTTAAGTCCACACTTCCAATTAAACCTCTGCAGGGGAAGATGATGATCTGCACCCATTCACTCTTCATAGTTAAAATCAGTACTCCATTCAAATATAAATAATAATCTCTTAAAAGTTAGCTTAAACTTTCATTTTGAACAAACATTAATAAATATTAGCGATATGATAGATAGTAGCTGATGCAAAAACCAAGGATGTTTTGTAATGGCAAGGGAATGCCATAATATATAGAGCTAAGTAGCAATATATATTATTTTTATTAAAAGTGGTTTGGGATAGGAAAAAATTATTGAAATTGAGAAACGATACGATGAATGTTTAAAGCCAGGCACACTTATGAAGAATTGCTCACACTAGAACATTAATTTTGGTTTGTAATATACTCATATTACATTATAGGCACATGAAAAACAATGCAAACATGGCTTAGACATCTTTACATGGAGCACTTGCCTTTTTAAAGGGTTTGGGAGATCTTAATGGAAATTTAAAAGCCTTTTAACTTAGAAAAACAACATGAATCTTAAGATTTGAGAGCTGTGCAAGCAACACTTGTATATTACATAAAATAATATAGAGTTTTAGCTGGCTATGGAAAAGATGGCATGTGGTGTGCTGAAGTCTTTCAGATGTGGCCTTCTTCATCACTGCTAAAGTTTATGTTAACAGAAATAAATTAGCAACACCCTTGAAATACACACTATGGGCACATCCAATGAACAGTTTAGTTCCAAGATTTATTACACTTTTAATGTGAATCTCCTGGTCATTTCTGCTTTTTATACTTCAGTTTCTGGTGTGTAGCTCCTTGCTAGAGTCATATTGTAGGTAAGACTTGACCTAAGGTTGTGGAAAAGAGTGGTTACCAATGCTTGCAATTCAAAAGTTACTTTTACAATGTCATATGATATCTCTGAGCCTTCCTAAACCAGAGTGTATCAACTGGCTTTTTAATTTTAAAGTTATATTTAGAAAATTGCTTAGAAATCATATGACATTTTAAAAAACACAATCTGAGATGTCTGTCAATACAATACAACAACTTGAGTAGAGCTAAAGAACTCTGCTAAAAACACATATTTGCTACCATGCTGTAGCAGAACTGCAGTTTTCAGCCTGGATAATTTCTTTGACCTCTCTGTCATTGTTCTGTTAACCAGGTGTCATGTCAAAAGACAAATTCCAACCTTTAAGAGACCTCTGATATGATTTGCTTTGGGCCAATTACCAGGTACCCCCGCTGCTTGTGGAGACCCACTTATGTCACACTCATCTCGGGTTTGTTCAGGAGTGTGAATGCTGATTAATATTTAAAGTTTCTGGGATTTCTGGTCTTGATTTCTTTGAAAAAAATTTGTCAGTACATTTTAAACCTGGAGATCTGAAACTCTCCATTATCCTACATCCTCATACGGGAGCGTGGCTGCACTAGGAAGTTTATGAACAGCCCAATGCCTCATTACACGAAGGATCATTTGTCATCCTAAAGGCTGCACACGCTAAGTTTTTGGATGTTTGCAGCATTCCTCACATGCAGTTGGTCAGGTACTCTTGTTTGAACATGAGTTATTTGAGAAAGCATCCCCTGGTGGGGAATGAGTGAGGATGGGCACTTCTGGGGGAGCCTGTCTCAAGCTGAGGGGTTTCCAGCCATGGCACAGCTCTGTGGGGCTCTGAGCATTCAGCAGGCACAGGTGAGGATGGCATTGCTCACCTAAATCCTCAGTTCTGAACTTTGCTCTAAGTATGTTTGCAGTGATACCAAATTGTACTGTGGTCAGTCAGGATGTATCTGGTGGCAATATTTTGCAAGCATGAGGTCAGGATCAGATTGCAAGCCTGAGGCTGGGAGTTTATCTGCCTCTTTTCATGTGAGAGAACCACTAGCTGATTTTTTTATATACTGCTCCAGCTCTCAGAAATGTTGCTAGTGGCATATATATTATTTTTACAAATTGCATTACAGATATTTCATTCTCTATCATCATTTATTTGGAAAAAAAAAACAACTGAAAAAACAAAAAACAAGTAGCCCAACTTGACTGTGATATAAACATTTCATTCATTCATTGCAAAAATGTGATAAGTGAGAGAAATGTGGGTTGGAAATGTAGCCAGCAGCCTGGAAAGCACATGATAGGAGTTGGGAAACAGCAAAGTGGATATCTGCACTTCAGTTGAATGCTTAAAGTTTGTTCCAGACCATTAGGGTTGAATGTTTGCAACCAACAGTTATGTGAGTAACACATATTTGAGTGCAGCATGCACAATATTTTCCATTTACTCTACCCTGATGCTGGTATGGTTTTTTTCTTTCTCTTAAAAATAGGAAAGATCGCATTTGACAGATATGAAATGTAATCCCAAAGTTACAACTCATCTTAATCCAAAATACCCCAGGTTCATTAATGGAGGTTTGCATGCCAAGAATACACTGAAAGGCCCAGAGGGAAATGGCTGAGTTTACAGTGACGCTCAACAGCCAGAGCAGCCACTGAGGGCTATCAAAGTTGAGTACCATGGAAATTCAGATTATTTTCTCACATCTTTGTGCATGTGTTTAGGTTGCCAATTTGAAAATATTGCCCTACATTTATTTTAGCTCAAACTACTCACAGTGCAGTTCCTCCGTGTTTTGTAGGATTTGTCTGCCTGAGCAAAACCAGTGGTGTTTAAAAGATCTTTTCTATTGTCACCTAGAAATGATTGATATGATTATGTATGTGCAGAAGTGACATTTGCCAACACAATACTCTGATATTCTACTCATAATTTGACTTTAAGTCCCACAGTCATCACTGTGACATTAAATGGTAGTAATAGTGTTCCAATGGTCATTAAGGAAACAAATGGAAAATACATATACAGATTTTTTTGCCCTTGAATCAGGCCACTAAACCTCCTGAGCATGGAATTAAAAGTGAATCTGAGGAGTCATTTTAATATTTATATCACTGAAATCCCGCCTAAGCCAAGTATTTCTCATGACCGCATATTCCACTGCAGTGTCTGTTGTTATAAGCACAGATAAACAGCAGGCTACTTTTGTAAAATTGCAAGAGAATATTGGTTGTAAAACACAGCATACAGGTCAGCAATTATTACTTATGAGCAAGGTTTTTCTAAAGCAAAGTGCAATAATGAAGAATTTCTGTGAGAAAACAAGAATTAATTTTTAACAAGAAACACACAGCGTTGTTTTTAAACCAGTTGAATTGCTTTTAATGTAGTTGCTATGTTCAAATCCTCCCCAAATGACAAAGAAATATCTTCCATTCTTCAGGATAATGGGAAGATATTTTCTCTAAGTGTTTTGCCTCCACAAGCATAGTTGTATCCTGCAAGTGTCTTCCGAGTTCCATGCTGCTTGGCATTAGTTCTGTTCCCTCTAACACTTTTCAGCCTTTGCAGCTGTTTGAAGAAAATAGGAAGCCATGGATCTGAGAATCAGGGATTTCTGAATGCTCGCAGGAGGTTCCCTGCCATTCTTTGTTGCTGAAACAAGTCTTGTAGCAGCGTCAGCAGCCTCCAGCTAGTGGCAGCAGGGCTGCAGGCCAGGAAAAGGAAAATGGTTCAGTGCAAACGACCAAGAAACGATGGTGTTTGGGTCTGAACAACCCAATATCACCGTGCCCTCTCTTACAGCTGCCTGGCCAACCCTCAGGCCCATACAAAATATGCTGTGTTGAACAAGTTCCCTTAAGATTCACCGTGTTTGGGGCTGTGTAAGTGGCTGCTTATTAGTAGGGAAACCTCACGCTTGTGTTCAGTTATTATCCTGTCCAAAATTTCACACCAGTGGACAAGGAAATGGATAACCTCTCCTGCATGGAAATACAGAGACTAAGCTGCTCAACTGTGATATCGATTTCCTTTGATAGCAGATGCTGTAGTCAAATAGTGGAGAGTAAACAACTTAAAGGTTAGGTTTGCTTAGCTGGGCAAGACACATCTCTGGTGTGTCTGAAATAGAATTGCCTTAGCTTTGCCTGTTATTGATCTAGGAAAGGAAAGGTGAAGCCAACAGCATTTCAGAGACAAGATGTTAAGCCTACCACATATGGATTTTGCACTGTATGATTGAGGTATTTGTAGTGAAGCAATGGCCTGCATTAAGAAGGGAAATCAGTCACTTACAGAAGTGTGTGATCTTCAAGCTGGCCAGTAAGATGGACTTGGTACGTCAGGAGATGCAGCAGCCAGGAAGGAAGAGTGCACACCTCTGCCTTAGTCCTGCTGCACCTTTTTCCATCAATATGGAAAATGCTCCAAAATCTCTCAGGAGACAGAGGCCTCATGGCAAAGCCACCTCCTGCAGCAGCTGGTAACCTGCTCCACTGTATCCTTTCCCACAGGGCACTGTCACTGCTTGTCCTGTTGTCCCTGTCCTTTCCTACATCTTGGAACATCTTCCTCCTTTTCCAGAGAGTTTTGTCCCTCTCCCAGTTGCCTCACTAACACTTTGCCACCCCAGAGGTTCAGAGATGGAAAGATGAAAGAAAGAGCAAAGAAGCACAGTGTGGAGAGAAGGCAGTGCGGCAAGGGTAGTATCAGCTCAGTCCCTGCTCTTGCATTGTATATATTCTAATTATTTCTCCTTACAGGAGAAAGGGATTCTTATAGTATGAAAAAGAAGTGACATTTTGGGAATTGAGGGGTGGGTTTTTTTGTTTTTTTGTTTTTTGTGTGTTTTTTTTTTTTTAACAGTCTGAGGAAGACATTATTATAACAACAGAATATATATTATAACTCTTTAAAGACTTTTACACATACGAACAAAAGGGAGATACTCCAATTTAAATTTAAACAAAAAACCAAAACCAAACAAATCGAAAAACCCCCAACCAACCACATTTGAATGCCATGTCCTGTCTCTCTTAGAACAGGCGTTGTAGCCCACACTTAGCTTTAGGTATCTTGTTTCACCCTGTTCAGGATGCATTTCTCTGCAGGATCACTGTCCATGCATAAGAGAGAAGGACCTTCCTGCAGAGGATGACTCAGATCCCCAAAGCCAAGCTCTTGCCCCAAATTATCCTGAATAGTCTGTGTCTGCACGTCCAGAGCTGGAGGTGATCACCCTTCCAATGTAGGAACCTGAGTTATGTGCTTGAAGGCAGCAGGTGTGATTGCACTCCAGCATTGACACTACAGTGCTGTTATGATGCTTTCCAAGTTATAGGCTGTGTAAAGGAGTTAGAAAGAACTGATTATCTGTGGGAAGAGTCATTTAGCCACCAAACAGACATTAGAAATGTGCTTTCTTATCATGCCTTCAGAAGCATGACTACCAAATATAATTATGAATGCAGCAGTATTTGAATTCTAAGTCTCTTCGTATTTCATGCCACAATGAAAAATTAATTTTCAAGGAGCAGATTAATAAGTATTGCATTTTGAGCAAATTTTTGCTATTTCCGATTAAAACATGAAGCTGGGGTTTTTTTCCCAAACAAATTTGCATTTTCTTTGTGCACATGTTTTTATATGGTTAAAAAGAAACAGATACTGTGTGTGCAACGTGACAAAATTGTCATGGAATGCTCTGACTTAAAATACAGAGTTTCTTGCAGACTTACTCTCCGTTGTTATTTTTTCTTCATTAATAAAACAGTTTGGCATAACTAGATTTTCTTCCTCCCTCTCCGTCTACCCCTTTCAAGTATTACATTTCTTCCTTCCTCACCTTCCCCACAAAGTCAAGAAATGGTTTGTTTTCAGGTCTGTTTTAAGCCTCTGAACCTGCACATCAAATAAACCAAGCTAGTTCCTCAGTGGATGAAAGATGGAGAAATTATTAATAAGCTTCTTATTGACACGGCGTGGCTTCAACAGGATCCCCAACAATTTGTTCTGTTTTATATTTGAGGATATATGCAAGCCTATTTCTGTGCTGTCCCTATCAAATGATGGTGATGATACTGCAGTACAGGAAAAGGATTCAAATCTAAAGATTTACACTACTTAAAACAAAAAGAGCTTTACCCTTTAAATGTGAAACCTTCCCCATAATTCTAAGGTGCTTAAACGTAGACTTTCTTTTGATTGTTAAAACAGCAATGAACTTCCGCCAAACCCCTTACTCAGTCCTTGAGAGTTGGTTTCCATATTGCCAAGGACACAAATGCCAGCTTAAGCCAGCAGGTGTTCAGAAATGGTTATTGTAAGAGAAACTTTAGAGACCCACAGTGGATCTCACAAAAAGATAATACCATTTTCCTTACTTTGTCAGCAACTTTATTTCTCACTGCAGCCATAGAAGATGTTTGCTGGAGGTTTTTCTCCCTTGCCACTGAACCTTGGCACACACAGTGAAGTATTTTGGTGGAATGTCTCAGTCTCTGAAAGGCTTTGGCCTGACTGTGTTCGTGCACCTTTTGTTTTCTCTGAATGTTTGGTTCCTGAGACTTACTGGCATGAATGTTCAAAATGAATTTCAAAGATGCATATGCATGTCACCATGGGAACTGAAGGCTGATCTCAAACAGCAGAACTGCTGCTGGGATGATTGTGTGCTTCATCCAGTTTGGGCATGGAAGCAGTGGCATGTGAATTATCTGAATAGTCACACAGCAACTGTGGTGGTTACGACTGGCACAAACCTCTTTGCCACTGATCTGGTGAGGGTAAGAACGTCTCGTGACTGTGAAATGATCTTAAATTACAGTGACTGAAACTTTGTTTGTGCAAACTATTAATGGAAAAGAAAGCTAAAATTGTGACATTTTTGTCCTTATTTATTTGTTCAGCTCAATCTCACTGTTGAATCCTCTGTCTTCACTTGTTGATATGTTGGCTTTACAGCTTCATTTCCAGATTATCTTTGAGAACTGTGCAAGGGAAAACATCCATATACTCTTTGATTGAAGAAAACATTTTCTTTTGAATTTAATTTAGTGGGAGGATGAGAAGCCAGTTGTTTCACTTTTTAAGATGTTAGTTAAGTTGTTATTGTGCACTATGGAAAAAAATGCCACAGTGAGCCAAAAGTTTCATTATTTTATGGTTCTTTATAGCAGTCCCATGCTCTGTGGCAGCCACCATAAGCTTAGACACTTCACAAATTTCTGTACTAGTTAAACAGACTGTAGATTTGTAAGAATATTCACTGTTTGGTAAACAGAGTCAAGTGTAATTAGTTGATAACTATGATATAATTCCTAAGGTAGCAAAGAGGGGTTTTTACTTAACTAATATATTGCTCTTTCAACTTCCTTTAATTCATAATTTCCGTCAATCAATGCATGCACTGCATTCCCCAAACTGATGAAGTCAAAAATTATGAAGGCTTGGAGTAATAAAGCAATACAGAAGATTTTGCTAGACTTCGTAGTGTAGCTGTGTAGTAATTTATTCAGCACCATAGTTCTGTAGTTGAAACATTGTTCTGAATTAAGTACTTTCATCCCAGCTAGGTGAAGTGACAGGAACTTATTTCCCCCTCTCTAGTTTGAGGAAGGAGTAGCCTTATACTGCACGGCCCTTATGGCACCTCAAAGAAGTGGGTGAAAGAAGCAACAGAATGGGAAATGTGCCCAGCTGTCGTGAGCTGGCACCTTTAAGCCTGGCTGGACAGTACATGCTTTCCACAGGTGTCAGCGTTCACCTGGGGCTCACAAAAAGGGGTGTCACAGAAGGGCTTGAAGTTGGGCATGCCACAGGTAAAACAGAAGAGTAATTGCTCCCTTCTCAGCAAAAAGAAACGAATCATTTAGCGTCCAATTAACTCTTACAGCACTCTATGCCCGTCAGGTTCTTTTCTGAGCTAGTTTTAAAGATACAATAAATCTAAGTTTCAGACTGCACAAAATGCAAATTGTGCCAATTTCTGGGAATAAAAATAATGTTTTTTCTATCCTTTATCCTGTTTGATTTATTCATAGCTGTTTTGAGAAACTTGGGCAGTACAATTTTGGTGCTATTGCCTGCTAAAGATTTTCCCTCCTTTCCTTTTATTGGCCCCATTTCTCCCACACACAAATCCACAAAGCCACAGATGCTCCATTACAATGATGTCAGTCTTGCTACATGCTCCAGCTGTTTGGTAGGTACATTTATAAAGTTCAGCCTTTTACATTATTCCATAAATGTATATTTCATGTATAAACATAAAGTTAACATATTGCAGATCACTCTAAGTGTAATTTTAATGGAGGTTCAGTAAGTTTAAAAAATACTGAAAAGCATTTAATCTTTCCGTTGGCAACATTTTTATAGTAAGTTTTCCAAATTTTTTTTCTTAGGCTGGGTTTAAATATTCCCTGCCCTCTCTGCTATTTCATCTTCTGTGATCTTTGGAAAAAGCAGGGAGTTATTATAGTAAGACAATATGTATTTTAAAGAAAGATGTCTGAGGAAAAATATGTTTCTCTCCACATCTTCTTGGTGCTCAAACCCTCACTTAACGTTCTGTACATTTACCAGCAAACCACGCTGAAAAACACCTCATTCTTGGAATTGCCAGATTTCGGTGATATTTGATATGGCCGATACGCTGCTGATAGGGTGTATAAATTCTAACAGATTGTTTTAAAATTTCATTATGAATTGGGTCTCAGCCTTAAAGCCATTCTTTGTATTGTGTCCTGAATTTCAAAGGAAAGGCTAAATAGTGCCTATTTGGCTCAGCCTTCTGCCTCTTTTCTCTTTGGTGTGTGCTTAAGGGTTCAGCTCACTGAAACTGTGCATCATTGACTGGTGCCCACAGGATCCTTCCCTGGTCTCCCCTGGGTTCTTTCCTTCTTACAAAAAATGTCTTTAGTTTTCACTCTCTCTTTGAGTTGCCTACTTTGTCTTCATTTGGATGTGGTGCTGACTTATCACCATATTTGTACCAGATAGTCATTATTATTCTAAAATAAATCTCTTCGCTTAGGAAGATTTTGAGGCCTAATCTCTGTTTTGTTGGCTCAGTAGTAAAGTGGCTCTCAAGAGGACAGAAGAAAGCTGAGACCAGGAGTTGCTTCAAGCAAGACCCAGAGTGCACAAAGGCCCTAATACAAATGAGAGGCTCAAGTTTGGGACTGTGAGCTATCAGTGTGTGGCTGCAGAAGAACTTTCTTTAGTGTTGTGGATCTGTTGCATTCCCGACCATAAATACGTAGCTGTGTAGTCAGAACGGGGAGGAATTCAGCATTGAAATCTGAAAAAGAAAAATAAGATAAACTCCTAACAAGAACCAGTGGCTCAGAAATGCTGATAATGTCACCATTATTTGTTTTCTTTTAAATTTTCAGGTCTTTTGTTATCCAGCAGATCCCAAGTAGCAACCTGTTCATGGTGGTAGTAGATAATGAATGCTTCTGTGATTCCATCCCACCAATTACCATGGCACCTATAGAAATAAGGTATATCCTTTTATTTACAAACTGGTGAGAAAGAGATTCAAGATGCAAATATTGAAAAATTTCTTATCGTGTAAAACTTGCACTGCATGACATCATCAACCATTATAAACCACTGTTTGAAATTAAGCCAGCTGGGAATGTGTTCTCACTATTTTTTCAATGAGAATTCACTTTTTTTTTTTT